>JABAJU010000034.1:0-166628 GCA_018220975.1 Tephrocybe sp. 9980TJB | reverse complement strand
ATCAAGCTATGGACGCGCTCGTCGGCACATACTTTGATGAATGGGCAGAGGTGGTCAAGAACCCTGAAAAGCGTGCAATGTTCCGACAGGTCTGTAAGAATCACCCAGCGGTCTTTTGAAGTCGATGTTGACAATTCCCGACAGTTTGTCAATACCGATGAGCAACGTCCTGGAATGGAGATTTTCAAGGAACGGGGACAAAATCGCCCGATAGACTGGCCAGCTGAAACGCCCTCACTGAAGTTCCAACGTAGCGACATAAAGGAAGGGACCTGGGTGTGGCGCAATGTTGCCAAGGTCACTGATTTGGGCACAAGTGGGGAAGGGGCGTCATCTGTGGTTGTCAATTATTCGGATACCCAGATTGCCGTTTTCCGTTTGGCCGACGGCAGGCTTTATGCCAGCCAGCAGGTTTGCCCTCATAGAAGAGCGTTTGTGCTCGCTGATGGCCTGTTGGGAGACACGGCGGACGGAAAGCCATATGTCTCTTGCCCGCTTCACAAGTGAGGACGCCTCAAATGCCTTTGTCATCTATGTTGCTGATGTAGGTTTCAGGCGTAATTTCCAACTGGGCACTGGGGAATGTCTGAATGACAATGAGTATCAAATCATTACGTTCGAGGTGAGTGACATACCTCAACCCATGGCATTGAAGCCCATTCTTTTTCTTTAGGCGAAAGCAGAGGGTCAAGATATCCTTGTCAAGCTCCCTGAGCCCCATTTGCTCGATGAAGTGCTTGGTACCTCCAAGTGGATACTTCGTCAGGCAAAGGCACAGGTCGACAATCAAGGAAGCAAACACATCGAGATTGTGGGACCCACGGAAGGAAATGGGCCATCCCGTGCGCCTGATGCATGTGCCGTAGGCGGCGCTCTAGACTGGTAGGTTAGTACACACCAGTACCGTAACCACAGAAGAACGATATAACTACGTAACGCCGCCCGAATATCCATTGTGTTTACTTACATGCGCACACACAACGATGGTCGTAGATTAAGTCAATATCTTCCTCGCAAAAATTTGAATACAAAAGTACAACTTGGACATGCTCTATCTCAAAAACACCCTCACCCTGACATCTGGACGTCTTCATCCCCTGCTCCCGCACCTGTTGCTGGTGCCGCTGGGGCACCAGAGTCCTTTGCGATCATCGAGTCAAGGAACGGCTGAATGATCTCGCCCTCTAGGATACGGAACGGGCCACCAGGCAGCACTGTCTCCTCATGCGCACTGGCGGGTCCGACGAGCCCGATGGAGGTGTTGTTGACCGTGAGCTCCTTGTCCTGCTGTAGCGTCTCCCGCAACGCATGGAGCCCGTGACGGATGAGATCTTCGAGCGAGGCTGGTGATCCAATGCAATCAGTTAGCATGGATGACTCTGAATACGACACGGCCACGAGACACCAATGAAGATAAACTGAACGCGAACGCGAACGCACCATCTTCGAAGCTCTCGTAGTGTTTCTCCAGGTAGGTCTTTGCGCTCTGGCTGCGCGCACCGATCGACATGGCGTAGTACTCGTATGAGTTTCCGGACGGTGAGAACTCGTAGAGGTGCGGCCCGGTCTGGTCTTGTCCGATGACGAGGAATCCTACACCGTACGGACGGCGGCCGTACTCTTGCGTGTTCACTTGGGCCTCTGTTTGTGATTAAACGGAGGAAGTCAGGCTATGTGATACGCGGAGAGAAGGAAAGGGAGATGGTGGACGAACTATCGGCGATGACGGATACTAGACGGTTAACGGGTATGGGGCGGTTGAAGACCATTTTGGAGGACATGGCTTGTTGGCGCATGAAGTTGCTAGATAGAGATAAAATTAATGAGTCGTGGAATGGATCTCTAGATAATGGCTGCTCCTCACCTGAGAACACGAGCATCAGAAGTAAGACCTGCAATCGCAATCCCAACATGGTCGTCTATTCGGAACATCTTCTGCTGGTACGAAGCCAACTCGCCCGTCGATCGCTGCACATGCACACATACACATAACGCACAGTCAACTCGTATACCACAACGGGGAAAAAAAAAAAACTTACCTTTAACGCCAAAAGCACCGAATGCGTCTTGGAGCGCAGCCCCACCGCCGCAGAACCCTGCTTCACGGCCTCGAGCGCATACTCGACTTGATGGAGCCGGCCTTGTGGTGAGAAGACGGTGTTGTCGGAATCGTAGGTGTTGCGGAACTGAAGAATTTCGCGTGAGAAGAATGCTTGGAGAGGGGAAAGATGGGGGTGCGTACCATGGTTGTTTAAATGATCGAGTCGAGGAGGGGATTTGGGACAATCTCTCTTTACGGGTGACGCGTCGTGCCAAGGCTTCGGCGTTATCCGCGCCTGCGCGTGACTTGCACCTTCAATTCACACTTTCTCAAGTTTGGCACCATCTCTCTCAGAAAAAGCTCATTTCGTACACATATAAGTAGAGGCGGATCATTGAACAACATTCATTCAAAAGTAAAGTACCTCCAGAACAACATGAAAGCTACGACAGTAGGGTGGGCTAATAGCTCTTCTTGTTCAACGAAACGCCAAACGCATCATACTACAAGAGCGGTTGCATAAGCACGAGCGAGAGCGGGAGCGGGGACCAGTCAGTATTAATGAGCATAAAGAACGGACGGAGCCGACGATTTGGGGGAGGGGAGTATCGTCGGTCCAGAGAAGCATATAACCATAACCATACATACACCATACACCACAAGTCAAGGTTCATCCACGAGCAGCGCGACGCGCTTAGGCCTTGAACTCCTCGAGGACGGAGAGCGCCTCATTAACCTTGGCGTTCATCGCCTCGCTATCGTCCAACAAGTGCAACAACTCAGTGTTGTCCATCTCCAACAACATGCCAGTAATCTTGCCCGCCAACTCAGGTTGGGCCCTAGAATGGTGATCGTCAGACAAACACAAGAAATGGGGAGGAAAAGGATAAAGGACGTACACAGAGACACGGAGGTAAATGACCTCACCGAGCATCTGCTTCTGCGCCACAGGGGGGGCAGCAGCGAGCTGCTCCGCCGTAATAATAGGTATATCAGCAGTGGGGGCAGGAGTAGCAGGAGCAGGAGCAGCCTGCGCGCGCTGAGCACCCTGGGGTTGAGCCTGAGGCGCGCGCCCAGCAGGTGCCGGGGCGGGCGCACCACGGCCCTGCTGAGCCTGGGGCGGGGGACCACCAGGTCCACGGGGAGGAGCACCCGCACCATTAACCTGCGCCTGGGCCGGAACGCCATTCGCGCGCGCACCCATCGGCACCACCGTCGGCACCACCGTCGGCTGGGTAGGCGACGATCCTGGGCCGCCACGAGGTCCAGGCGCGGGTCCGGGTCCGGGAGGGCCGCGGGCGGGGCCACGAGGGGGGTACCCCTGCATGGGCGGGTAGCCCTGTGGTGGGCCTTGGGGCGGGTACCCCATGGGCGGGGGGAAGCGTGCGCCGCGGGGAGGCATTATCCCTGGCTGTCCGTAGCCCATCATGCCGCGGCCTTGAGGGGGGAACCCGGCGGGGCCGGGGGGAGGGTAGTACATGGGCCCGTTGAGGTACCCCCCGGGGATCCCAGCCGCCGCAGCCTGCTGTGCGCGGATGTGGTTCCGCTGGGCGATCTGAGACTCGAGCTGCTGCCTGCGGACGTCACGGCGCTGTGCGAGAGACACATAGAGCGGCTTGGTGCCTATCATCTTGTTGTTCATCTCCGCGACGGCCTTGGTCGCCTCGTCGGGGGTGGAGAAGCAGACGAAGCCGAAGCCTTTGGAGATGTTGCGCTCGTCGCGCATGACTTTGCAGCTGGTGATGGTGCCAAAGGGCTCGAACTCGGCGCGGAGCTTGTCGTCGTCGACGTCATCTTCGAGGTTCTTGATGTACAGGTTGACGCCCTGGTACTTGTTGAGCTTCTCGAGCCTAGCCTGTTCGTGGGCCCTGCGAAGCTCCTCCTCGCGCTCAGCTTTCTTCTGCGCACGAGAGACAAAGAGCTTTTTGCCGTTGTGCTCAATGTCGTGGAGCCCGTCCACGGCTTTCTGGGCCTCCTCGTGGGACTCGTAGTTGACGAAACCGAAGCCCCTGCTCTTGCCTTCATCGTCGAGGACGAGGACGGCAGAGGTGACGCTGCCAAAAGGCTCAAAGAGCTTTTCAAACTCTTCCTGGGTCACGGCAATGTCAACGTTCTTGACATAGAGGTTGGTGAACTGGGCCTTCATCTCATCGAGCTTGGACTGGCGCTCCTTGCGGGAAACGTGGAGACCGACATAGACCTTTTTGTCGTTGAGAAGCATGCCGTTGACAGCCTTGATGGCGTGGTCGGCAGCCTCTGCGGTCTCGTAGTGAACGAAACCGTAACCCCTGGAGCGGCCTTGCTCGTCGGTAGCGACCTTGCAGGACAAGACGTTGCCAAAGGCAGCAAAAGTATCATGGAGAGCCTTGTTGTCGATCTGCTCATCGAGGTTTTTGATAAAGATGTTGCCCTGGCCGGTCTTGCGGAGGGCGGGGTCACGCTGAGACCACATGATACGGCTGTCAATACGATATTATTTATTTAATTTTTTGGTACGTGAGGGACGTGGGCGCACCATGCGCGGTTCTTGATGAGAGAATAGTTGAGCTGCTCGAGGGCGCGCTCGCCGTCGTTGGCGTTGAGGTAGTTGACGTATGCATATCCGAGAGAGCGGCGAGTGACAGCGTCGCGGCAGACACGAATGCTAAAAAAGGAACATTCATCCCGAGCATCACGGTGGAGTGTGAGAAAAGGACAGACCTGGCGACGGGGCCAATCATGTTGAAGATCTCAAAAAGCATGGCCTCTGTGACGGTGGGATCGAGCTCTCCAACATAGAGAGAAGCAGAGGGGGCAACGGTGGTGGTGGAGGGCTGGGGGTTGTAGGGGGCCTGAACGATCTGAGGGGCGACTTCTTGAGGGGGGGCGGGGGCAGAGGCGGGTTGAGGAGGGAGCTCAGTCGAAGACATGGTATATATGATGGGTGGGTCGTTACTGTATTCTGTGACTTTTTTTTTTTGAATTTGGACTGTGTGGGGTGAGCAATGACAGCGCCAGCGAGTGAAGAGGATTGACATACAAGAAGTTGAACCGCTTTTGTATATAAAAGATTTTTTTATATTTTTTTGAACGGCTTTTAGTCTATTCAGAGTGTGAGTGGGTGAAGAAAGGGATTTGGGTAAGTGACGCACCTTTACAGAGGGATGGGTTGAGAAGCGAAAACGAGGAGACTGATTTGATATCTAGAAAATTAAAACTCCGGTGAACCGCATTCAGGCAATTGCCGTCGTCGATCGACCGATTGAATCCAATGTCATTTAGCAATATCTACTACAGGCGAGTGAGTATCTCACAAGCTACCCTATAGATCGTTGTGTAATACTACTAGGCAACGGCTACAGCTAAGGCGTGTTATGTATGCTACAAGCCAACGACGACGGTGCTGGCAACGATTGATATGGCAGACTTTTTGTACACTTGTCCAGGGCATTTAGAAGATCGAGGGTTTGCGACACAGCTTGGAGGGGAGGAAGAGGGAGGGCGGAAGATGGGGCTGACGGAAGAAGAGATTGCAAAGGTAAAGGAAGAATGGGAGGAAAAGCAGAGACGAAAGAAGGAGAAGGAGGAAAAGGACAAGGAGAAGAAGGAGGAAAAGGACAAGGAGAAGAAGGAGGACAAGGACAAGGACAACAAGTTGGAAGTCAAGGACGTTGTCAATGTCAAGAAACCATCGCATGAGCGGTATGCTTTGCACAGAGATTTTTTTGCTAGTATGTTCCAAATAAATCTAGTACACTGTATACTAACTAGAGCAGTGCGGCAGACCGAGCATCGTAAACGACGGCAGGCAGCTGTTGCTCGAGAGTTGGGACCACGACTGCCATTTGCTCCGAGTGGAAGGATTTAGGTAGTCGGAGTTTATAAATTGGTAGTTGATTTGTGCAGTCATGAACAAAAATCCATTCGTGCCTCCAACTGCAAGCTACTGGACACCGCCAGCTTCCTATCCTCCTCAGCAGCAATGGTCTCCTCCTCCAGAACAGACTGCCTTGTATGCAAACTATGGTTATAGTGCTCAGTGGCAGCGTCAACAACAGCAGCAGCAACTCCACCAGATTCAGGCTCAGTATCCTCCACAGCAACCTCCTTACAACCCCTACCAGCCAGCAGCAGGCTATCCCCAGCCTTACGTACCTCAATCTATCCCTCCTCCCCCTCCACAACAGCAACCTCCCTATCCTCAACAACAATACTACCCCCCTCCACAACAGCCACAACAACAACAACATCAACAACAACACCAGCCTCCCCCACCACAACACCTTCCTCCGGCAAAACGCCAACGCTTCGATGGCCCAATCCAACCCACCCACAACCACAACCAGCCGCCCCCGCCCCAGCCCCAATTCCAAGCACCCCCTCCACCCCCGCCCCAGAATCTCAATCTCACCCCCTATCCGGGTCCCGCCCCCCCGCGTCCTCCCGCTCAAAATCACGTACCTCTAGGTCCGCCCGGGAGAGGCGGCATGCCGGGTCAAGGGAGGGGAGGGCCGCAACGGGGCGGGAGAGGCGCGTCCATGTCGGGTCCTCGTGGTGGTATGCCTGGTGGTCGTGGCCGCGGAGGTGGTGGGTCCTTCATTAGCGGTGGAGGAGGAGGCCCAGGTGGTGGTGGCGGCAGCGGAGGTGGTGGACGCGGTGGGGGAGGAGGAGCGGGAAGTTCAGGGTCCTTGAGAGGACATGGGTCGAGAGGGAACTTTGGTGGTGGTGGAGGTGGAGGTGGAAATAAGGATTACCAGAATCGAAGAGGTGGTTCTCAGGGTGGTGGTGGTGGGTCTTTTGGTCATCAGGGGTCTTTCAGAGCTGGAAGAACTGGAGGTCATCATCGGCCTCGTCAAGAACCGTCGTTTAATAGTGCACGGGATGGTCAGATGTCTAGCTTTACTGCTAAAAAAGACGAAAATAGGCGCACTCTTACGGATTTCAAGATTGTTGGGCTGGAGATTCCGGATTTGGCCTGGGCCTGGGGTGTCGTTCAGGAGCCTCCTACGGTCACTGTCAAAGAAGAGCCGATGGATAATGATAAAATCAATGTCAACGACGACGGCAGTGGAGATACTAGTACAGAACCACCGCCATCTCTCCCATTACCAACCCAACCATCCGCATCGGAACCCGCACCTCCACCCTCACGCATCCGCATCTACTTCCACACACCAGTAACACCAGACGACGCCCGTCCCATCCCACACACCGCTTCCTCTGCCTCCCTGCCCCTACCGTCTACCTCTGTCCCCGCATCCGCATCCGGTGCTGCATCCCTCGCTAATGCGAATAATAACAACGCCAATGCCAATGTTGCACCAGGCCAATCGGACGCCCATGGCCGCAAGGGGAAACGTAAAAAGCTGGAAGAGGAAGAGGAGGATGCGGAGCTTGATGAGGAGGAGAGGGAGAGGCGGGAGCGCGCGAGGGCGAGGCCGCCGCAAATGTCGATGCAGATGCCGCCACTGATGCCGGTGCAGATTGCTGCTGCTGCTGCGGTGGGAGGGGCAGGGGTAGATGAGGGGGACAGTAGATCGAGTGTGGCGCCGAGTGTGGCGCATACGGAGACGGCGAGTGAGGATTGGTTGATGGCTGCTATTGTGGAAGGAGAGGAAGAGGGAGAGCAGGGTGAGGAGAGTCGTAATAGTTGCGATGTGGCCACGCGGGCGGAGGAGGACGATGAGGAGGATGAGGATGAGGAGAGGTTGCGCGTGTCGCAGATTGTTGGAGCTGAAGATGAGGATGTCGCCCTGTCGCAAACTCAAACTCAAACCAAAACCGAATCGCAAACGCAAAATGGCTCTGACGAGTCCCAGCCTCAACACTCACACTCACCTAGTAACGGTAAGCCTTCCCTTCCTCTCTTGTCTCTTGTCCCCAAAGCGCTCTTCTTCGGGCTCGGGTTCGGCCTTTCTCCGGCGGGAGACGGTACTGAGTACTGAGTACTGACTGACGCTTTTTTTCGTCTTTTCTTTCTCAAGGCTTGGGTCGTGATGGCACACACGCTGGATTTGGTGTTGGGCACGATGTCGATGTTGATGATGTTGACGTGCATATGCTTTCTCCATCTCCGGGGCCGGAGAGTGCGAGTGCGAAGCCTATTGAGCTCGTACCGCCTTTTGTTGATGCCGCCGAGGCGGCGGGCAAGGGCACTGGTGATGGAGCTGAACAGAACCGAACTGAAAATCAAATTCAAATTCAAAATGGGGTGGGAGGCGCAGGCGCACCCAATGCTGGTGTTGGCCCTGTGGCCGCTCCCGAGCCCGCTGGCTCTCCCGCGCTCCCGCTACCAAATGCCGTTCCCGTCCCCGTCTCAGTGTCTTCCGTTTCTGACTCGGTCGCCTCCGTGGCGCACCCCCCGCACGCGCACGCACACGCTGATGCGTCTCTCGTTTCATCTCTATCTGTGTCCGTATATGATGCCCCTTTTTATCATGATACTCACATCTCACGCTTGCTTTTGTTTTGTTTTTTGGGGTGGGTTGTGTAGTGATGGCCAAGCTCCTTCTGCTCCTGCTCCTGATCAGGTGCCGGTTTCGGGGCAAGATGAAGATGGGGATGAGGGTCGTGCACTGGTTGGAGCTGGAGATGAACTTAATACAGGTACAAGTCAGGCAGGGAGTGTCGTTATTCCCGATTTGATGAGTGTGGCGGGTGCAATACGTGAGTTGCTAATGGTTTCTGGTTCTGGTTCTGGGCTGGGGCCGGGTTTGGTGCCCAACAGCTCTGCGGAAGAGCCAACGAAGCGATCTCAGGAGGAGAAAGATGTCGACGGCCAAGAACGCGACCACGATCAAGACCAAGACCACGACCACGAAGAAACGCAAACCCAAATCGACGAACAAGAAACACAGGAGATGGATCATCTTCCCGAGCCACCCGCGTCCCCGCCCACATCCAACACGCTCCTCTCTACATCGTCTGCGTCAGCGTATGGCGGGTCCCCCGTCGTTCCTGGCACCGGCATCAAGTTCGAGCCCTCTTCTGCCTTGTCAGCGTCGTCCTCATCGACTGCGACTGCGGCAGTAGCCGTAGCCGCCAAGACGTCCCGCACGCCCTCTGCGAATCGGCTGTCGATATCGTATGCTGGTGGGAATAGGAGGCTGGTGGTAGATGCGGAGACTGTGGAGTCGTTGAAGCTTTTTAGGCAGGAGGGAAGGATCGAGGTGCTGGTTAATGTTGTTAGGGATGGGGAGGATGGTCTTAGAGGTATTTTGGTGCGTCCTTGTTTCTTGTTTCTTATTCCGTCATTGTTTTTATTGTTTTTATTACTATTATCTGACATTTGTGTTTTTTTTTCTGGGTTTAGGTCGAAGGCCTCTCGGATGTGACAAAATCGTATCTGCCGTTGCAGCAAACGCGTTTGGAGGAAGGTGCAGAGGGTGAGGATAGTACTGTCCCCCCGTTTTTGAAAGCGGTGGCGGCAGCAACAGCAACAGCCACTGCAGCGAGTGGTCCGTCTTCTTCGAGCCTGACTCTGCGTGTGTACCTCGACACTGCGCGGCCCTTGTCTGAACCGAAGTGGGCCAAGTCGGGCGATGTGCAAGAGTGGTTGAAGAGTATGTTTGGTCGCATGTTTTGGGTTGCAGGAGATGCGGCGGAGGGGTGGGAGAGGAAGATTCATGTCGTGGATCCTGACCCTGTACGTGAACACAAAAAATTCTATATTTCTCTATTCCTATCTACATGTATAACTGATTCTAATGTTCCTGCTCCTTTTCTCGACAGCCGCCAACGATTTGGACAGTCCTGGATGGCTGGGTAGCCAATTCGCCAGCGGGCGTGCTTAATGAGCGGCAGCGCTTTTTGAAGACGCACATGACGGAGACGGATAATATCCTCGAGATCCTGCTTCGCCTCGTCCGCGGCGAGCGCGCCACGGCGTCGTACCAATCCGGCCCAGCCATCTCTGGCCCCAGCATCTCTGGCCCCTTGCTCTCGGCACTGTCGCAGGGCTCGGCGCACGGGGCGCAGCAGACGCATGTGTCGCTTGCGGTGCTGGCGATGTTTAGGATGGCAGTGGAGTATGCGAAGAAGGCAGTGGGGGAGAAGGGGAAAGTCGAGGTGGAGGAGAGAGTTGGTGAGATTATAAGGTGTTTGCCGTCGCATTTGGTGTATAAGAGTTTGGATGGCATCTTTAAGGAGTGGAGGGTGGAGAAGAAGGGTAGGTAGTTATTGCGAGCAGTGATAATTGAAAGTTCTGTGATTCATTATACAATATTATAACTATTACAATTACATACTTTGCGCTTACTTTTTGTGGAGGGGAGTGCGAGTTCGAAGCTCGCGGACACAGACTCACATGACGCGGACGTGGAAGAAAACATTTAACGCGGAATCGACGGATTTCCGGATAACGACCCCTTCGTTCAGACTACAACCATCACAATGTCCACCGCTGGAAAGCCCATCAAATGCAAAGCCGCCGTCTGCTGGGGTGCAGGCGAGGAGCTCAAGGTCGAGGAAGTCGAGGTCGCGCCTCCCCGAGCGCATGAAGTCCGCATTCGTATCCTTTATACTGGTGAGAAATCGCTCTTTTTGAGCTCGTGTTTGGTGTTTGGGCCGGTGGCTAATGTTGTGAGGTAGGTATCTGCCATACCGATGAATACACCCGCAGTGGCAAGGATCCTGAGGTGTGCTTTTTATTGATATCCTCATATCAACCTTGGATGGGGTCGTTGATTTAGACTTGGTTTTAGGGCCTTTTCCCTGTAATTCTTGGACATGAGGGTGGCGGAGTTGTATGTCCTTCGATCTTTCAATTTTGTGGGATCTGTGTTGATTGATGATATCTCAGGTCGAGTCGGTTGGGGAAGGTGTCACCAACGTCGCGGTTGGCGATCATGTCATTCCTCTTTACACTGCTGGTCTGTGATATCTCTGGTTTGTATATATAATGATTTGACTGATTGCTTCGGAATATAGAGTGCCGTGAATGCAAGTTCTGCAAGAGTGGCAAGACCAATCTTTGTGGAAAAGGTAAGAGAATAATAATATAGGATCGCGTTCTGGATCTCATACGTCTATAGTTCGTGCTACGCAGGGAAAGGGTCTGATGCCTGACAACACCAGCCGATTTTCGATAAATGGCCAACCCATTCACCACTTTGTGAGTCCCCTCATATATGTATCGCATATGACGTCATCGAATGATCATCGTGCTCTAGATGGGCACTTCCACTTTCTCCCAATACACTGTCGTCGCCGATGTCTCCGTCGTTGCTGTTGACAAAAATGCCCCGCTTGAGAAAGTTTGTCTCCTGGGCTGTGGCATCACCACTGCCTGGGGTGCTGTCGTCAAACAGCCTGGTATCAGTTGAGTCTGACGCCACCAGTCCAATCTAACTATTGCCTTCTCACAATCTCTGTTATCTTTAGAGGATTCCAGTGTTGCAGTCTTTGGCTGTGGTGCAATCGGTCTTGGTGTTATTGCAACTTCCAGTCTCGTGGGCGCAAGCAGAATCATCGCAGTTGACACCAACCCAAGCAAGGAGGCGTGGGCGAAGAAGTTCGGTGCGACAGAATTCGTTAATCCCACGCAGTTGCCTGAGGGAAAGAGGATCCAAGACCACCTGGTTGATGTGACTGATGGTGGTTTGGACTTTACTTTTGATTGCACTGGTAATGTAAGTCCCCTTTCCTATCTATCAATCCTTGATGTTGAGTGAAGAACTGGTCATTTAGGTCAACGTCATGCGAGCTGCGTTGGAGGCTTGCCATAAGGGATGGGGCGTTTCGACTGTCATTGGCGTAGCGGCGGCTGGGCAGGAGATTGCCACACGCCCGTGAGTGCTTCTGATATTCATACTCGTGTTCCCAAGCAGAATTCTGATCTAATGCTGTCATGCATTTGCTCAGCTTCCAGCTGGTGAGAGAGCTTGTATAATTCAGATGAATATATCCAATCTGATTCGATGTACAGGTAACCGGACGTACTTGGCGTGGAACGGCTTTCGGTGGTGTCAAGGGCCGTACAGAGATCCCAGGCCTGGTGAAAGGTGAGGGTCAAAATTCAGTTATAAAAGGCAATATCTAAACTGGATTTTGTTCAGATTACCTTAATGGAAAGGTTAAAATCGACGACTATGTTACCCACCACCGCAAGTTCGACGAGATCAACGCCGGATTTCATGACATGCATGTAAGTATACCTGACTTTGCTCTTTTACCCCGTGTTTATCAAATGCCATTTAGTCGGGCGATTGCATCCGATGTGTCGTGGACATGTCTTGATTAACGTGGTCTCAGGATTGACAAGCAGCTCAAACTAACCATTACAGTATATGGATGTATACAAGATGTATATAAAATATCACAACAAAATGAAGGATTATTGTATTTCCAAAATCCATCCATTGCAAATTAGTAGTATTGATTCCAAAACTGTCTCAGCTATCTGGATACCGCTATACACCACGATCCATCATTACGCGGTCTGGCTTTGCGCCTAATATTGCCCTCCAGAGAACTTGCAGAGCGAAACGCACTTCGCGTCTTCTTACGCCACTTTTCGTCCATACGAGCCTGACAATTGCTAGGAAGCAGACAAGGAACGAGACGTCCAAACATAGCCGCCGAATAATAATCGCCGTGGGGGACCTATCTTCGTTTCTGGCGAAAAATGTCGCAAGATCACGTATTTTGTCTAAACCTCGCGAAATAGGATTCAGAACGATGGACCACAAGCCTAGGTCGTCAAGATCCCAGTAGGGGCCAAGGCTTTCATTTGGACTACGTCGGCCCCTTGGAGAGCCTAGATGCCTTGGCGTGAGGGACGTGTTCGACCGGGATAAGGCAATGCTGGTTTCCAAAGAATCCAATCGCTCCGTCAATGCTGCCAGATTCACTTGTACGTTCTCAACTGCATGCTCCAACGTCGCTTCCGACGCTGGTCGCATGGAACCATAGGGTGGGAGAGGCTGTTGAGGCCCTCTATATTGAGAATGAGGCGTATACGACTGTGTGCGTGTTGGTGTCGCATTTCCCATGCGAGACGCATCAGATACGCCGACGTATGAGCCCATAGTAGGATACGAAGGGGAAGGAGATGGTGCCGCAAATGCAGATGGTGTCTCAAATTCTGGACGAGGTTGGGCAGAGGGAACGCCGGAGATGGGCGGAGGTGACATTACGACAGACGTCGCCAAGGGTGTACGATACCTGTGGGAGGATAGTGAGGATGGAGGGCGGTGAAGTTGCGGTTGAAGTTGCGGTTGAGACATCGGTCGCTGAGTGTCAATTACCACAGGAAGGTCGCCAGGCTGGTCGTCTTCTTCGTGCCGAATCTGGCTTTCCCGAGGTAAAAAATTACGAGAAGAGTGCGTTGGTTCATCGTCGTCAGAAGTCGTTGAGCCTGAGCTATCAGAATCATCCTCAGAACGATGTGTTTCTAAATTCCGTCAGGCATGGATAACGATGTATGGTGGAGACGCTAATACTCACGACTAGCTGTGATATGTGTAAAGTCGCCGTAGTTCTCCAACTCCTCAACAAGAGACATTGCGATAGTCTTGTCGGAATACTTCCGGAGCACCTAGACTGAGGTGTCACTCTACAAACTTTGCGTACATGTTCTGTATTACGTGCCTTCAATAAAGCGTCGACGTACAACCATTTGGCTTCTAAAGGATCCAAATCCCGATGCTTTGCCCAGGCGTCCCTATAGCACTTCAAATGGATTACAGGCGTGGCGAGATTGACTCAAACTCACCATTTCGCACGCCCAAGCATATCCCAAATTCCTGGGCGCGGTGTCTTCACGTTTCCAACAGTCGCTAATTCCAGGTCGGGCGTCAGAAACGAACAGTCACGCCAGTGGTCAAGGAGACACACCCTGTTTGTACAGGCTGCGAAGACAATACATTCAGAATAAGGCCCATAAAATGAAAAGAAAAGATTAAATTGCATACCTGTACATGGTCAGTTTCTCTTCATAGTCCGTTTGTATTGGTCCTGTCTTTGGGAGACTCTGGACAATCTCCACAGCACGGTCGAATTGGGTGTCAATCACCTCAGCAGACGCCATTTCTCAAGGCTCAAGATAAATACGTATGCCTGAGGACAGAGCGAGGCGCGGTCAAAAGATGTGAAGGACGTGAACACAAGACAGAACTCCGGTGAGTAGAAACGCGGCCTGTGACACGTGAATTACTCGAAATCCACGTGCACCAACTTTCACTGTGCTGCACAAGGCTTGAGTCTTGCATACAGCTCAGATACAGACGCTACAGACGCTACGAGACAATGGCACGCGCATTGCCATCATCCTTCTGCTCGGAGTCATTTTCTACGCGCACGAATTCGTTCGGGTTTGCATCGTGTCAGAAAAGAGGCAAGACTTAGAAACGATGGAAACAATGCCTCAGCTTATGATTTTTTGCGACCCTCGACACATCATTTTGCTTCTTTCTCATGCTTACGAAGAACCTTCCAGGTGGAGCGGCTCACAACATGTGTTTATGTCAATCTTCTTCGGTCGTTTGAATTGATATGCAACAACGGACGCGAAGATCGAAAATTTATTCCTTGTGCGCTGTAGGGATGGCGTACTTACATTCAACATTGTGCATGCGGTTCCAAGACTTGGCACCAACTTTTTAGGATGTCATGCGGGATCCGGCTTTGCTGTGCAACAGTCAACCGAACTAAGAAAGAGAGGCGATAACAAATCTCTGCCTTCTTTTGCATTCATGCTTTTACCCATTTCCATTTATGCCGTCTCGGTGCATGCGGCATACCGTGTACCACGCGCACGACCCCCTAGGTGTCTTTCAAATTTGCTTGTCTACAGGTGATAAGGAGTATATATATTTGTGGTAATACGTATACTTCAGCGTTCAGGCAGCCGAGAAAGTACGTCTCCATCTTATGCTTAATTTGATTATATTTTTTTACTCATATAACTCAGTCTAATTTCAGTATCTTATGTACAGAACTAGGTCAAATGATACAAGCTTCTGAGGTCTCGAGGTAACTCATCTGTCAGGAGCTATTCTTTGATCCTGGTCGAGGAATTTTTGTCATGATCGGACTTCATATTGAGCACATCAAGATGTACAGCGGCTTCGTTCCACATCCATATATTTTCAAGGAATTATGTTTCCTTTTGATCCCATGCGGTGCTATATTTGTGCATTGAAACAATCCACTTACGATTCGTATTAGGTGCTTCTGCCATGCGGAACACTTACATGCGGTCCTGTCACCTATTCATTTCGCCCCGCTGGCGTCCTCGAAAGCAACCACATGAGACTTCGATGGAATGACTATTGCGGTATCAATCGCCGTACTTTTGTTCCCAAACAAGCGTTCCCACCATATCGACCAACCCTCGTGCTAATCTATAAAGGCTTCTGGTCTTTGGCAATAGAAAACAGCACTCATACCCAGTTTTAGCCGTATCATGCTTGCTTCTTTTGCTCTTACTCTCTTCCTCGCGACTTGCACCATTGCCAAGCCCTTCAAACAAAGGTAGGCATTGTACTTGTAATGCCTGCGATAGTTTGGTGATAGAACTTCATCAGGGTCTGCGGAACGCGTCCCAGTGATGAACATGTCGCCACGATGGAAAAGCACTTTTTGGAGAACAAGGTCGCAATTTCTGCGAAGAATAATTCAGCTCCTGTTACTCTCCAAGTAGGATCCATCTACTTCCTCAGTGCTAGGAGCTAGGATGCCGAATCATGCTATTTTCGCAGGTTTACTTCCATGTTGTTAGCCAAGACTCTACAACGGAGGGTGGTAATGTCCCGTAGGTTCTGCTGAATGATTAACGTATTGCCTTTCATCTTCGTCTCAGAGACTCTCAGATCGCCAACCAGATTTCTGTCATGAATGAGGCCTATGCAAACCTGAATATCTTATGGTCGTTAGCTGGGACAACTCGTACAGTCAATTCTGACTGGTTTAACAACGTTGGGCCCGATTCTTCTCAGCAAACCGCTATGAAAGCGACCCTCCGGAAGGGGAGCAAAGCTGACCTCAACGTATACACTGTTGGGTGAGTTTAAAGGAATCGTCAACCTCTCCAATCCACTTTATCTGGGCCGCAGATTCACCTCCGGCTCGGGCGAAGGTCTTCTTGGGTATTCTACCTTCCCCTGGAGCTATTCTGGTGCCCCAGGTGACGACGGTGTTGTCATACTTTTCTCTTCGCTACCAGAAGGAACTTCCTCTCCCTATAACCTTGGAGCTGTTAGTATATTATTTCTCCGCACACGAATAATGTCTTTCTCACATTTGTGTTCCAGACTCTCACTCACGAAGCTGGTCACTGGGTCGGCCTCTATCACACCTTCCAGGGCGGGTGTTCGGGCTCAGGCGACTACGTCAGCGACACCCCTCCTGAAGCCAGTCCAGCTTATGGCTGCCCGACTGGAAGGGATAGTTGCTCTGGAGGAGGTGTTGACCCCATTCGTGAGTCGTTTCCCATCCATCCACGCCGTCATTTGCTAAAACTTTTCTTTCAGATAATTTCATGGACTACTCTGATGATTCTTGCATGACTGGATTTACCCCTGGTCAAGCCACTCGTGCTCGAAGCCAGATTGCCACCTACCGTGGAGTTGCCAATTAACACTGTTCGAGCTTTCAGGAGAGTAAATCTCGTTCTACAATTATAAAAGTTGCTTTTGAGTCGGGTATATTCTTTGAAATGAACTGTGGCTTTCAGTTTTTTCGGGTCGAACACTGAGACTTCTGAATGCAGCAGCTTGGTTTCATCTAGCATTTGGAGTCGCGGTCACACAGTTAACAAAGCTTCTGAAGCGCAGCATTATACCTCTGGCAAGGAGCACTGGATCAACCTATGTACTATAGAAACTTTGCTTGAGTTTTAGACGTATGTATACAACAACATCACTGACCCTTAACGCAAAGTCGGCTGACCTTGAAATAAACAAGCGAGTGGCTGTGCTCTAGGAACTTTCCCCCTCAACGCGTACACAAACGAAGCGTGTCACGCATTCGACAATCCTTCAACCACCGGAAAATGGGTACGTAATTTCAACTCATTTATTACAATTTCAAATGATGGGATACTTATATGTATCAGTGGATTCTTTTGTAGACCCACAGGTCGAAGGCACGTTCACCATCACAGCGGAAAGCAGAGCTAGGGTTCACAAGTATATCCAAGAACGAATCATAGCACACGAATCCACAATCCGGTACTACAAGAGACGTCAGAATGCACTGACCGTCACCTGTCGAATTCCCCCAGAAGTCCTTGCTTGTATCTTCGGTCACGTCTCCAAAGATGCTGCAAGAGCTTATTCAGACGCGTATTTCATTCGCTGGATCAAGATTTTGCACATTTGCTCTCACTGGCGTGAGGTAGCGCTCTCTACTCCAAGCTTGTGGTCCACGATAAAGGTTGAATATTACCCAACCTGGGCATTGGAAATGCTCCAGCGCTCAAAAAGTGTACCTTTATCGGTGATAAACGAGGGAACATTATCCAATAAGACGTATCATGTCTTACAGAAAATTCTGGCTTCACATCTACCTCGCATCCAGGATCTCATGCTGGGTCAATCTCTAGGCTCCTCGCATTGGTCTCGCTATTTGCACACATCAATCAACATAGATGAGCTTAAGGATCTCCTCCAGTTGATGGGTCAACACGATTGCGTAAAGATGGAACGACTTGAAATGAACTCTGCTGGTATGGCGGCCGATAATGCTCAGCTCCAGCTTCCGGACAGGGTTATCACAGGATCAGCTTCCCTGACGCATCTCATACTCGAGGGGTATGGAATAAATTGGCTGCTTTCCCCTGCATTTGGCTGGAGCCTCAAAACCTTCAAAATGTCTCGTATGCCAGCGCACTTCCAACCAGAGTCGATGGCACAGATTTTGCGCTTTCTCTCTCATCTTCCTCTTCTCGAAACACTCTCGATCACCGGCATCGACACATTATTGCCTTCGTGTGACGCAGAAGAGGTACACTTGAACTATCTTAAACACGTTAAAGTCGCATGCAAAAGCCTATCTGACATCACTTCTTTTATTGAAAATCTGACGTTCCCGAAGGAAAATAACATCACCGTCAGTATTACGTCAGACGACATCCTTGTATCAGATGAACCGGTCACTACGACTCTGCAAAAATTGACTCAGAGGATGGATAATGTGACTGATGGTTCAGTCTTGGAACTTGTATTGGGGAACACGATTCAATGCTGGAAGTCCAGACAAACACGGTCAGCGGGTTGGCAGCCGCCATCGGAACCACCTATAATTGAACTCGATTCCATGCTATCCTCAACCTCAGCTCTTACTTCAGTGCTCATGCTCAAACTCAATTCCGCTGTTTTGCGATCCCTTTGCCTGGACCACATTGTATACTTGGAGGTGATGACTCGCTGCAGCGATTGGTTCCTTTTAGGCAAGCTTCCGCACATTGAGGAGCTGAAGGTTTATTCGAACGAGCTGGCAGTGATTACAGCGCTATCTCAAACTGAACAATCGAAAACTCACCCTGGTCTACACCCAGCATTTCCCGCTTTGACCAACCTTACAATCGATGCTTGGTCTCTGGATGATACTTGGAACATTCCTCCGAAGACAGTCGCAGAGAGACTGCTGGAATGCGTCAAGCTACGGAATAAGGCGAAATTACCCCTCAAAAGGCTCGGGATCAAATGCTGCACAGGTGTCAATGTTTACGACCTGTCTGACCTAGAAGCAATCATCGACGACGTTGATTGGGATGGCTCAGGAGATCCTAATGATGTAAGTGAGGATTTATCTGATGATGAGAATTTTGGGGATTTCTTTGGTTATGACGATGATATCTATGGTGATTTTTATGGCTTCTAGGATTGCATACATTTGGTGTTGAATGTATGGATATGCTAGCCTTCTCGAAACAAGTGGCCTCGAGCTTCACAGCTTCAGGCAAGACACATTATCAAAGGACCATTTTGTTTCGCCTCCGGATTCTCTCAGATTCGAACGAAATATTCATGAGCGACAGATTCTGTAAGATGCTGCCTCATGCGCAGCGCTCAAATGTCAGGCTCAACTCTTTTCTTAATCCCTTCCCTCGACAAGCACGGTATAAAATGATCGAAGGCTGGGACGGTCCGTAAGCCCGCCATTTAGCCCCACTGGCGCTTGAGGTTGAGTCATATATCGAATACAGGAAATCCTTTATTTGTTTCTTACGTGTTGCATGGGTGTATTGAATCTTGTGGTCACTATCGTCTTCTTGGCTTGATCTGCTTTTCGGCTTGATCATTTGGTAAGTATATAGTCTCGAAAGGTTGACGCGAATCTTCTGGAAAAAATCGCCGCATGCCACAGAACCGGCGACAGCTTACACCGGCGATGTAATGCGGTTCGTTGTCTATGCACGGCTTGGTATAAAGGAACTAACCTATCTGGCAGGCAGTATCTATCATCCTCTTCCCTGGTGCGCGTGCTAATTTTCTAATTGCAAATGCTTGCCTCTGTCTTCCTCGCTCTATTGCTCGGGAGTTCTTTCGTTTTCGGCGAGCCTATTGCTCCCAGGTATGAGATTCAGTTGTGGCATCGTCATTTGTTTCGCTACTCATCATCAGAGCACTAGAAAATGCGGCTCTACGCCATCCGATGCCCAAGTTCTCGCTGCGGAAGCACATTTCCAAGCAAATAGGATCGCACCTAGCACTCAAATCTCTTCCGCAGGTACCGTGGCCAAGACCAATGTGTACTTCCACGTTATAAGCTCTGGCCAGAGTGCTTCCAATGGTTACCTCTCGTAAGTCGAGCATTCGTAACGTCGGCCTTCATGAATCTGATATTCCGTCCAATAGAGACGCCCAAATCAGCCAACAGATTGGAATCCTAAATACAGCTTACAAAATAATGGGCATCCAGTTCAGCCTAGTCAACACCACGCGTACTACCAACGCAGATTGGTTCGATACAGTGGGCCCTGGCTCCAGTACCCAGGCCGCCATGAAGAAATCTCTTCGTCAGGGAGGAGCCAGTGACCTCAACGTGTACACAGTTGGGTGAGAGATCATCGTTGTGCTGTGAAGGCATAGCAAGTCGACTGATTCAATGTCAGCTTCAAAAGCGGTAGTGGCGCGGGCTTATTGGGATATTCAACCTTTCCTTCGGACTATTCTGGAAACAAAGGCGACGACGGTGTCGGTAAGTTTTCCGTTGATCCTGGGCTTCTTACCCTTATAATATTATTTTAGTCATCTTGTGGTCTTCCCTGCCTGGTGGCGTGTCCAAGCCACCCTATAATGGTGGACAGGCGAGTGGTGACACACGTTAGAGTACTGTGCATTGTTAACTGGGTCATCAGACTTTAACTCACGAAACTGGTCACTGGGTTGGCCTTTACCACACTTTCCAAGGCGGATGCTCGGGGAAAGGTGACCAGGTTGACGATACACCTCCGGAGGAAAGTCCCGCGTACGGTTGCCCCATAGGGCGGGATACCTGCACCGATGATGACGAGGTCGATCCTATTCGTAAGAAGACAGTGCACTGTCAATTGGAACCTTTCTGAAGTAGTGTGTTGTTCCAGATAACTTTATGGATTACTCGGACGACAGTTGTATGAACAATTTCACTCCGGGGCAAGTTGCACGCGTACGAACGCAGATGAAGACCTATAGGGGCGTTGAAATCCCGAGATTGGCTTGAGTCCTAGTATTATGCATGTAAACGAGAGCGAGTACACAGTGAGATGTAATATATATCAACGACTTGCGTTGCATGTAATGGCAGCCTCCAGTATCCATATTTCGAAGCACAAGCCTTCTGTTTGCTTCAGTGAACATGTCGGATTAAGTACAGGAGTTGAATGGGGCATGTGCTTGTATGATCCCAAAATGTTTCAGCTGCTTTCAAGCTTGCGCTGCTGCAAACTTGTCAGTATTCAGCAAGAACAGTGTACAGAGTGTCATACCTTCTTGTGCAGGTTGCTTCGTAATCTGTTTTGCCACAGAAGCACCTTCAAACCATTTGTATTTCAAAGCGCCTTTTATTCTCTCCTCTTTGGGACTGACGAGTTTGTCTGACGGAAAGTTGTGTTAGCGGAGGATGAAGGATGGCTACGTGCACAATAGCATACTTTTCCAGTATAGCAAGCCCCAAGCCTTCCCATGTTTTCCCTCGCACTTGAACTGTGACCGTGTCACTAGCCAATAGCTGCCCTCGATCTGTTTTTCACCCCACCGCATCTGGTGAACGAACCTGCCGACGCCGCCGTCTGACGTTCGTGAAAGTACCTCATAGAGGTTTCCGGGGCGCGAAATGAGTGAAGGAGGAAGAGTATTAGGCAGGAGTTTCTGTATCGAACGGGCGACGTTGGAGCGTACGGGTGTCCATAGCATGTTGGACGAATGAAGAGAAAATTTGAAACTCAGCCACCTTCGTCGCGTCGACGTCAACGCTCATGTGGGCTGCTCGACGATGTCTCCGACAACCACCGCCACGCTTGGGCTGTAACATTGCCCAGGTCTATCGGAGATCTTTTACCGTCAAACATGAGACTGATGAGTGCGGTATCCCTCTCCGGCCAACATGGTCGGTTCATGAACTTCTATCCTCATACCCAAACCCGACACTTTCTTCCACAACTTTGACTCGACTCCATGAACTCGCTGCTTTGATACCTCCTGCAGAAGGCACAGAAGAACATGCGAAATTGAAGGGGGAGATAGAGGAGCTGATTAGACTCGTTGAGGCTGTCAAACTAGTGGATACACAGGGTGTCCGTCCAACAACGTTCAGACTTCCGAACGAACAAGCAGGGTCTTTGGAAGATGAACCTTCTGGACGAGCACTTCTGCGTCATGCATCGCGTACCCAGGATGGTCTTTATGTTGTAGATGCGGACAAGAAAAGGCCGGAGAATAGCTAAGTTACGGTGTCTGGATAGTAGCCACGTAGGTAATTCATTCATTCCTCTTCTCATCTCGAAAGTCATTGGGTTATTATATTAGGTTAGATGCACATACAAAATGGTTTCAATACATGGACACAGCTATGGTGATTCCTCGCGCTACCAACGGGAAACGACAGTCATAGGCGAGGATCAGGAAGCGGGAGCGAGAGCGGCAAGCGCCTCATGTCCACCAGTTGAACCGAATCCACCTGCTCCTCGGAGGGTCACGTCGAGGTCCTAGCAGTTCCTTAGTCAATAGCCAGCCCTACCTATATGCCGGACTGTCAACTCACCTGAACCTCGAGGATTTCGGGTGTGTAAATTCTTTCGATAATGAGCTGTGCTATACGATCGCCCTCTTTAACTATTTCATAATTCATTAGAATAAGCGTCTGCGTCAAGGGGAAATCAATCACCTTCGAAATCTTTATCTGAAAGGTTGAACAACAAGACAAAGACGATGCCTCGATAATCGGCGTCGATGACACCAGCTCCAGTGTCAATCATGAATTTCGACGCTGTAAAACTAGCGTCAGGTGAGAAAAGTCGCGACGGATGTGTAACGTACCAAGCCCGCTGCGTGGTGCCACGCGTCCGTAGGTACCAGCTGGCACAGCGATAGATATTTGAGTATCAACGAGCGCCTTTCCATGTGCAGGAATAATCTTGTTCTCAGCACTGCCAAAAAAAAATAAGGCGTTGAAAAAGCCACGACGCGTGAGGCATACCTGTAAAGATCATAACCGGCAGAGAGAGATGAACCACGCGTAGGGATTTTTGCTTTCTCTGAATGGCGTTTGATAAGAAGGTTTGAAAGGGGCGCAGGAGCGTCAGGGGACATTTTTCTCTTCTTGAGCTGAGGGATATCGTCGGACATGGAACAAGTATGTAGAACAGAAAACAAAAGAGAAAACGCGTCGTTCGGAGTTCAAATAATTGAGAGCGTGTTAACTCCGCATATAGAAAGTGTATTCACCGCCATCTACCGTTGCCAATATTATTACTATACCATTGTTATGTATCTCCTCGAATGATCTGGTTATCCTACCTGGACATGGAAGACTTTGAGGCTCACATTCACTATTTGCCATCAGTCTTAAGAGGAGGTTCTTACATCCACAAGCGAGAAATCAAGTGAGAATTGTTATGATTGAAGAGAAAGTAAGTGAAGGTATGATCAAAGTGATAACAGCTATTGATCAGGATTGACGAGTGCAGCCCTACGACCGACAGGAAAACCCCAATGCCATAGAAGCTCTCCTTGCAATCTGTTTAAAAGCCTTTGGCTTTTTAGGACACGACAGGCCAGCATCACTATCAGCATTGAGCTCGTCATTTCGCTGCCTTGTCTCACTCTCCACCATCTCCGTATCATGAGCAACTTCAGCAACGACGACGAAAGCCTGTGATGCTTCAGCCTTCGTGGTG
Source organism: Tephrocybe sp. 9980TJB (assembly GCA_018220975.1). NCBI lineage: Eukaryota > Fungi > Basidiomycota > Agaricomycetes > Agaricales > Lyophyllaceae > Tephrocybe > Tephrocybe sp. 9980TJB. The sequence continues at coordinate 143,286 of JABAJU010000034.1, read as the reverse complement.
TTGGGGCCAACCACATCAGCTTCCGCGACACTGCTGGCTACCTCGACGACGTCGACTGGCTGTTCAGGAAAATAGGAGTTGGCCTCCTCATGATGATGAGCATGGTAGATGAGGAGTGATGTTGTGGATGGCAGAGACGACGTGCAATGACATGCGTCGGGCGGGCATAGAGATGTCTATGAGTTTCTCGGAAAAGGAGGCAGTGCGATGTAGCGCTGTCACTGAGAATTCGTGAGTCGGAATATCCAAAAAATGTGGCAGTGACGTTGAGCTCCCTCGGCGTAGCTTTAACGGTGTTCTCAGCAGTGTCAGTCTCGACAAGGGTAGAAGTAATAGATGTGACCGACGCCGAGCGGGTTTTACGGATGATGGCACGAGTTGCTGGCTTTTTAATGGTCAAAGAAGGAGCCGCCGTAAATAGGATCACCGCGAGGAGAGACTAAGAAGCAAAAAAAGTCAGAAATAAATAACGTTTAAATCAACCAAACTTACAACGAGGATTTGCGCGTAAGTTGTGACTCGCGAAGCGAGCATCTGGATAATGGGTGGGTGTTGTTCGATGACGGTGATGGTAGACATCTTTCAAGTCAAGATAGGAATCGTTAATAGTGTGTGTGTAAAGTGATAATGGTGGTATGTGGGCAGGAGTGTTTGTTGAAGTTGCGACGATTTGAGCTAGCTTTATGCGTTTTGCCCTCCACGGATTCATGTGGGTCGCAGACGAAAGTGGAATGTCTCCTAATCTCCTATAATGAAGTTAAGTCCTTTGCGCAATGGTGGTGCTTAGGGGCTCTGAGAACATCGGCGTGCCGAGTGTTGGTCCTTGGGATCAGCGGCCATTTTCCAGACATGACAAGGCATAGAGCCGAATTTGAGGTTACATTGGCTGGTAAATTATTCTGGTACAGTTTATGTCGCGGTTGATAGAGTAAATCTAAATGCACTGTATCACGAAGCTTGCATGAATGTGAGAATGAATAGTGAGATGCCAGTGTCGTGAAGTGAAGTATTAAATCCGAATAGTCTCGAGGGTGATGGTATCATTGAGCACTGGTTTTTATCTGTAGAGTAGAATTATTATCAATTTCACAAGCTCGTATCATGGGAATAATATTGAGTGTACCTGTAGACCATGCATGCCCGGCATTTCTTCTTTAAGCGTCTCTGTAACAAGGCGATGCTGCTTTACCACAGAAAGGCCTGCAAATGCTGGGCTAGATATGTTGATTGCGTAGAAAGAGCCACACCCTCCTATATATATATAAGACAACATACAGTATATAGAACTAAGGCGCAAATACGTACCAGACACGTCTTGCACCTTGACCTGGCATGGTGAAAATCTCTCTTTGAGTTTCGTTTCAATTAAGCGTTCACCATCGAGCTGAGGGGGCTGGGATTCATTGCGACGTATAGCGCTGACGGTAAGTGTACGCCGAGCAGCAGCAGGAAGGGTTCGTCGTAAAAGAGAGCGAGCGAGCATGGCCTGCAGAAACTTGAAAGAAAGGTGTTGGTCAGCAATCGAACGCGTAAAATTCCCAAAAGGGAAGGAGCTCTGATTTCATTTTCCCATCGACGTCGACAGCGACGCGCACTCTGCTGAATATGTGGGGTGTATTAAGGAGGGCGGCCTGCTCTCGCTTGTTGCCTCTGGGTGCTCGACAGTTGTCTCTGCGGGCATTTGCTAAACCAACGCTCACAGCTACCTCGCGTCCAGCTTCTCGTTTGCAGTCTCTCTTGGCTGCTTCGAGACCTTTCAGGTCATTTACATCAACTGTTCCAAAGCTTAATGGAGCAACAACAAATACAGCTGAGCTACCGGTCCTTGCACCACGCTCCGTTGGAATGTGGCTCATGATGTCTTCGACTCTCGTATTCGCCATAGTGGTCGTTGGCGGTGTCACCCGTCTCACGGAATCAGGGCTTAGCATCACAGAATGGCGTCCAATAACTGGTGTTCTCCCTCCACTTTCTGAGGCAGAATGGGAAGCAGAATTCGACAAATATAAAAAGACTCCCGAGTTCAAGATGTGCGTTTCTCTTCCGATCCCATCCTTGACTTGTTCTTAATCTACACAGGCTCAACTCGAGTGCAACTCTTTCTGACTTTAAGTTCATCTTTTCCATGGAATGGGGACATCGTCTCCTGGGACGCCTTCTCGGTGTTGCCTTTGTCGGACCACTCGTCTACTTTGGCCTCAAACGCAAGATTTCCCGAACTCAGTTCGCACAACTCCTTGGTCTCGGCACATTGATTGGCGCACAGGGCGCACTCGGATGGTATATGGTGCAGTCTGGGCTTGACGAATCCCTGATGGAGCAGCCTGGTGCCGTTCCACGCGTTTCACAGTATCGGCTAGCGGCGCACCTGGGTATGGCCCTCGTTCTTTATGCAGGCATGTTTACCGCTGGTCTGGGTATCATCAAGGACTGGAAATTTGCGCGAGGGGCACAATGGAGCGGCATGGTTGCAGAGGCTCTCAAGCCGGGAGGCGTATTGTCAAAGCCTGGCGTAAGGTCATTTAAGAGGCAAGCTTGGGCACTTACTGGTCTTGTGCTTTTGACTGCACTATCAGGTAAGGAAATTTTATTATTTATTATTCTTGTTCTCAAGACCAGATCCAACTGATCATTTTTCACACCAGGGGCATTCGTTGCTGGTCTAGATGCTGGACTGTTGTACAACGAGTTCCCGTTAATGGGCGGACGTCTTGCGCCCCCTACTGATGAGCTCTTCTCTCCGATGTATGCCAAGAATGGAGATAAATCTGATCTGTGGTGGCGCAACATCTTTGAGAACCCTACCACCGTTCAGTTTGACCATCGTGTCCTTGTATGTCTTTACCCATCCCTATCCACCTTTTGGTCTCTCACAACATTTTCTAGGCTACTACAACATATCTATCTACATTGCTTCTCTGGGCATCGGCTCAACGTCCCGCTCTTCGTGCCGCCCTTCCACCCTTAACACGAACCGCAATGACAGCAGCGTTCGCGATGGCGAACGTGCAAGTCCTATTGGGAATTTCGACACTGTTATACCTCGTTCCTGTTCCGCTCGCTGCTGCGCATCAAGCTGGAAGTGTGATGTTGCTTAGCGCCATGCTGCATGTCCTGATTACATTAAGGAGACCTGGGCATGCCGCACATCTTTGGCGACAGGCATTGGCAAGGACAAAAGGCGCGACGATGTCGACGAAATAAGCTCGTTGGAAAGATATACATAGTTGAGGTAATACTAGACCGGACCAAACTAATTCTGCACGTACATCACTACTCATAGACCCAAATTGAACAAAAAAAACAGTATACAGATAAGAAAATCACTTTTGTTTACTTTGACTCCTTGCCTGCAAACCAACAAGCGGTTTTCGTCTTGAGAGACGTAACAAAGATATTGCTTCCCGACTGTACCCTTCTTTGTCAGGATCGTCGATGACCTAGGTTTTATTTTAGCAAATGGGCTTTCATGAGTCCATTGGATACGTACCTCTGTCCAAACGAAACTTTTGCCTAGCATACCAAAAAAACGCTTGTCCGCTTTACGACGTTTTTTATAGCAGAAAAGGACCTCTGTCTCTTTATCGTCCGTTCTGGTGTCAACTAGATCGCATAAAGTTTGCACTAGCAGAGGAAACGCAGGCTCGAAGTATACACAATCCGCAGCGAGGATGAGATCAGGAATCGGGAGCGATGGCGGTAGAGGAACGCCCCTGTAGGCAGGAATCGGTCCTCAGCTGGAAAGATGAAAATGCATCACACCTACCAGTTGAGCTCTGCAACAGCAACTGTTGGATCAAGATCATTTAAATTCACGTTGTTACGCATGATTTCAAGAAGCGGGCTGGTTGCGGGGTAGACGTAGGTTTACAATAGCGTCGCCAGACAAAGCGTCAAGAGACGCACGCTTGGTCCGTTATCCACACACTCGGATTACCGGTTTTTGAAGTTGAATCCTGCAGTTTTAGTTTCGCTGCGACAAGACCGACGAGGCCCGTTCCACTGCCGAGTTCTAGGATAGTGCGACCGTGAATGTATCCGGGCCCACGCTTGGTTAGGTAACTGGATAAAACCTGTTCAAACAGTATCAAAGGAAGCCTGCGGCTCTAACTATTTGTGAGTGAATCTACCTCTCCAGCAGGCCATGCGATGCCTCCGCATCCCGGTGAAGCATCTACGGCCAAGGCGATCTCTACTGGGAGTTGAGGGCGCTGAGGGTTGGAGAAGGACAAATGAAGAGTCTCGTCGTGAACAGAATGTCGTTGTTTCGGGAGAAGTAATTTAGGTTCGTCGTCTCCATCATCTTCCTGATACATAAGGTGGCGGAGAGGATCGAGGGCATCGAGGGTCTCGTCGATGGCGAGGTTGTCATGAAAGATTGGCATTAGAGATTAGATATTGATTCAGGGTCGACGTCACTTACGACCGGTTCCGTGGAAATTGTAAACAGATCACTACAAGTTGCTATTGACCCACCATGGCCGACAAGCACAAGGTCGTCTTTGAATGGTGAGAGCTCTTTCTTTAATCATCGTTGACATTGTCTCTCACAGTGTCTAGGCCTCATACCGAGCCCTCCGAGGTCATTGTCTCTGGCTCATTCAACGACGTACGTCACCAACCTTCTAATGCCGTGTAAACTCACTTCATATCCAGTGGGCCAAAAATCGCCACCTCAGCAAGGGCCCCAACGGCTTCACAGGAACCGTAGATGTTCCCTGGGACTCAAAAATTGCCTACAAGTACATCGTAGACGGTGTCTGGACGACACATCCCGATCAACCAACTGAAGCCGACCACGAAGGCAACATCAACAATATGTACACTGCGCCACCGCAGCCAGGGCCTGAGAGTGTACTCAATGGCAACGGTAAGCATGCGCCAGATCCGGCGCCCATCATTAGTACCACCGGGACCTTTCCTCAGCTAGTTGCACATCTTGCAGACACTGTCGTCGCGCGCGAAGGGACGTCCTCAGCCCTTGGTTATGTTGCTTCGGGCTTGGGCGCTGCAATTCATAACGTTGTTGGCGTTGACCCAGTTAATGCGGGACAGGTGATTCTATTCAATCTGTGGCCGTGTGCGCGTTAACGGGATTGCAGATTGCTATCCCAACTCCCCTCCCGACAGCCGCAACTGCGACTGAATTCGATGTACCAGGAAGTGCTGTGTCCGCGGACATGCCTTTATCCCCTGTCTCTGCATCGCAACCTCCCACCTCTGAAAACGCCATCGCTTCGGAGAGCTCCAACGCGTCTGAAACCGTCGCGAATCTCTCTGAAGAGAATGGAATTGCGAAACCTATGGAAGAAACGCTCAAACAACCAGACCAGTCTTCACTTGGTGTCGCTCCAGTAAACCGCGATGCACCTGTTATCGGGCAGGAGCTCAACAAGGCAGAGGATGAACCCAAGCAGGTGCCAGCTGTGGCGGTGGAAGAGCCCAGCGAGTTAATCGAGGAACCTGAGCCCTCGGCGGCAGAGCTTGTGCCAGTGGAGAAAGAAGGCGCGTCTGAAGCGTTAAGTGTACCGCCAGGCGCGACCACCGAATCACCTGAGCCGCTGGAGACGCCAGAGGCTATTACTCCCAACTCTGATCTCAATCCATCGTCAGTTTTGGCCCCAGAGGAAACTCCTGTCGGTCCTCCTGCCCTTTTTGCTGCCGAGGAAGCCGAGTCTAATGCTATACCTGCTTTTCCGACCGCGACGCTTAAAAAAGAGCTCCAGAAGCTCGAAGAGGAAGAACCAAAAGCCTTCCTTGCGACCAGTCTTTCACCTGCTCCTGTGCACGAATCATCCCCATCCCCAGAGCCTTCTCCCTCTGCACCTAAACTCGTAGTATCCGAGGTCACTCCGGAACCCGAAGTTGTAGAGGCTTCCGAGGAGAAAGAGGAAACAATTGAGCCTCACTCCCCCTCAGCACCTGTACAACAGGAAGCTCAGCAGGCGGAGGATAGCGGACTTGAAGTGGTGCCCGCTGCCCCTAAGGAGGTTGTGCTTGCGTCAACTAAGGAGGAGGATGTGTCTGACAAAATGGTCGCTGCACAGGAGCTTGAGGCGAAGGATAATGAAGGGGCAGCTTCTTCTGAAGCACCAGAGGAAGCAGCGGGGAACCTTGATGTTCTCCCTGTAGCCCCCAAAGAGGTTGTTCCGGTGACAGCGAAGCAGGATAAAATGGTGGAAGAGACGCTACCTGTGCCTGCTGCAGAGCCTGAGGCAAAGGCAGACAGTATCGAACCTACAGCCATTAATGAAGCTGATCCAACTGAGGAAGCTCAACAGGAAGGAAAACTCGAGATCGTTCCCGCTCAGGAGATTGCTCCTGTGGACAGGGAGACCGCAACGGAGGCGACGACTAACGTACAGCAAGCTGAGCCTATGTCAGCTCTTGAATCCAACGATCTTGTGGCCGTTCAGGAAGTCGCCCCTGCAGAAGAGGAAGCGGCTGAGAGACAGGAAGCTGAATCCACACAGGTACCAGAGTCCAAGTCGGTCGCGGATGCGGCGGTACCAGCACCTGTAACTGCCGCCACAATAGCCGAGCCAACGTCTGCCCCGAACGCCCAGCCCGTATCACAAGAGTCTGAAGCAGTTCCATCGACTGAGACGGTACCTGAAGAACCTGTTCCAGAGCAGACAGTTGACGTGGCACCAGAAACCGAGGCTGCGCCCGTTGCACCTGAATCGACAGAACAGGTGCCTGTTTCTTCGATCGAAAATGTTCCAACAGACATAGTGACAGAGGCAAAATCTGATACTGCACCTGTCAAAGCCGGGGCACTAGAAACTGAGGCTGCACCTGCACCTGCACTCGTCGCACCCGAATTGACAGAACAGACGCCTTCGATTCCAACTGTTCCAAAGGACGTGGCGACACAGGCAAACACTGGTGTCGAAGCCGCTCCAGAGGCACAAACTGAAGCCCCATCTGCTCAACGAGAGGCAGAGGCAAAACCTGAGTCTGCGCCTGTCGAAGCCTCCCCGGAGACACAAGCTGCGGCTACACCTGTTCAGGAACCCGTTGCGGAGCCAGCCACGGGAATGAATGGCCATGCTCAGGAGGCCACCAGCTCAACGCTAGCGTCTGCATCTGCATCCGCTCCCGTCAAAGAGACAATCCCTTCCAAACCGTCGCCCGCTGTAGTGCCATCGTCAAAGGCTGAAGAAAAGGCGCCAGCGAGAAAGAAGAAATCGTCTATCTTAGGGAAGATCAAGCACTTCTTTGACGGTGATAAGGACAAGGCGAAGAAATAATTAATATGGATTTCATTGGTCGATGTGTTGGATTTATTAGCGGACCGGGGATGGAGTATTTGGTTATTTTTGGTTTATTTTTTGATTCGTTGCGCGGATGTTTGAGAGATTTGTTTACGACCCATCCGCGATTTTCATTCGTTCTTTCCCGCTGGTTGAGCAAGTTGCTCATGTACTCACTATAAGCAAAACTTGTTGCGTTCTACTACTCTGTACACGTATTGTACGTACGTACTTTATGCTGTAACTCTACCGATGTATCGATCTTTTGCTATATCGTCAACTTCACTCATTGTTCTCAGACAGCCCATTCAGTCGATGAACACATGATTTCTATCACATATTCCATTTTATTATCCAATCCTGTCACGGATAACGTATCTCAGCATGGAGGATGTGGCCTTTCTACCCCTGAACATTAACTTTACCTACGTTTCGATGGCCAGCACGATGCCTGAAAAGCAGGGAAAAGTCTAAACAGAAGCTTCGATGACAACACAAAACACGTACCAGCACCAATTGTCTCTCCTCCACGCCGTATGAGAATTCGGCCCATGTCCTTGTTTGCCGCAAAGGTCTCTAATGGAATGGGTCGCATAGTGGCAGGTCCGGATAATGTCGTAGTCCGTAGGTTAATTGTTACTTCTGCTGAGACACCTTTCGTCAGCACACTGTATATCATCCATATCAGCACTGTTAGAAGGCACTGTAAATTAAAAGTTGCGTACCGAGGATTAGCCTTGAGAATTTTACCAGATGCGCGGTCAATGGTCGAAAGGAGCTTCGAAACTGTTGCGGGAACATCTCGCGAATGGTGGAAGAGCTCGACCTTTGTCAGGGGTGTTAAAAGTGCTTTGGTGTAAAAACAAGTCCACCACATACAGATGTGCCAGCTGTGATAGGCACCTGAATATCAAATACGATGATGCGTGCAGCGAACGAAGTCGCAAGCGGTACAACGTCAGTGGTTGAGCAAAGGACACTCCCAATAGACAGATTAACTGGATCCACAGAAGTCAAGTACACCGTTGCGTTGCTTCCCGCAGCTGCCCAAGGGACATTTTGTTCATCTACTTCTATAGCTATAACACAGATGTTAGACATCGTAATGTAACAAAGGAAAGAACGTGAGACTTACATTTGACAACGCCAGTCTCGTCGCCTGGAAGAATTCTGAGACGCTCGCCAACTTGCACTACACCGCCACAGAGGCGTCCAGAGACAGCTGCACCCGAACCGTGACTTTTGAAGACATTTGAGATAGGGATCCTGAGAGGAGCGGTAATTTCACGGGTCGGAGGTTCCAATACATCTAGAAGAATTATCCATAAGAATATCCAACATGTTAGTCTAACACCAACTCACCTAGTAGGTCAACCAGGGTCGACCCCGCATACCAGGTCCTGAGGGCTTGCGCAACATTTCCATCACGATTCACAAGGTTAACGCCGTCCATGGCTCCTACGGGCACAAACTTTGTCTTGCTTGGATGAAATCCAGATTGTATTAGGAAAGGACGCATGGTCATGCATATTTCTTCGTAGCGGTCCTTGTCCCAGTTAACCTTGACAAAAGTATCTACATCAGCTTTGTCTTGAATCGATTGTTGATTCACTCACCTGGTCTAGTTTATTGACTGCTACAATCACCTGGGCGACGCCCAGACTCCGAACCAATAAGAGATGTTCCCTGGTCTGACCACCACGTTCGAAGCCCGCCTCAAACTCTCCGTTCGCTGAATCCACAACAAGAAGTGCACAGTCTGCTTGGGAAGCGCCTGAGATCATATTGGGGATAAAATCTTTGTGGCCGGGAGCATCCAGAATAGTAACTTGTCGATGTGGAGTGGTCAGGGATTGAAGGGCAATGTCCATGGTGATACCTCTACCAACTGTGTCACTGAAGGGCTAACCAATGACAATCGGAGAAAACCGACCTTTCTCGCTCTTCCGTAGTACCATCTAAACCCCAAGCCCAGCTAAAGCTACTCTTACCAGCTTTAGCACTTCCTCGTTCATTTGCAATACGCGCTTTTTCTTCTAACCGGCCAAGTTCGTACAGCAAGCGTCCCATGAGCGTAGACTTTCCAGCATCGACATGGCCTAGGCACCACTAAGCGATCGGTAAAGTGCATCAAGTTGGAATTACCTACCTATGACGACTAAGCTCACTCCCTTCTTTCCGTTCTGGCCTTGAGCTTCGATCGTGCGTTTCGCCTCTTCTAGTAACTTCTCCTTCGCATAGCTCATTACTGGCGTCTCTTCCGGACCTGCATCACCTTCTTCGTCTTTTGAGAGATTCAAAGCAGACAGATCAAGCTGGCGTGCATCCATGCTTCGAGCAGGCGTCGACGACCCAGACTTCTTCCCACTTGGTCCCGTTTTCTTCTTAGTAGGAGTGCTTAAAGCAGATGGAGGACGCGATGAAGAAGCAGACGAAGATCCTGCAACCTTTTTTAGAGCTTTTTCCCGTTCCTTCGCGGCTATAAATTGTGCACAATACAATCAATACAAAAAAAACATAATGATAAAGAAAACGAAGATGACAACAAAGAAAGACAGAGAAGAAAAGAAAGGTGTTATTTGGCAGAAATGACCGAAGAAGTTTTATGCGTGCTGGAAGCGTCCTTTGCTAACGATGTGCCACGTCGAGCATTTAGAACAATATCGTCAGGACTAGGTCCATCAAACTTGAATTCCGAAGGGGTCGAAAGATCTGGGACAGCTGGGCCACGTTGTTTGTGCTTCCGCGAGGTAGGCCTGCACTTTTCCAAAGGTTCAGGGTCAGCCGTGGGTGGGACAGGGGATACAGAAGTGTGACTGTATTCCTTCTCTCGATGGCGTGATGAACGATGCTTGCGTGTGTCTTCCGTCGGGGCATCATCGATGAGTAGAGAGGCGAATGCAGAGGGAGACGCACGCGCGAGCGCCGCAGATTCAGGCTGAAACATTGGTGATATGGGCGTTGGGGCAATATCCTCTTCCTCTTCGTAGGCCTCGGGTTGCTTCTCATGAGCCTTCCTAATCTTTTGCGCCAGTTTTGAGCCTCTGATGATTGGAGGAGGCACCGGAGGAGTCGCCCCGAAAGGTACCACGAATTGTGGAGGTATCACTCGAGAACGCTTAGGATCTGTCAGGGTATACAGGGTCTGATATGAGGTCGTAATCGCGGTCGTTGCAGTAGGTCCGTTTGCGATGGGTGTCAGGTATTCGGTGGAAGGTTTAGGTACTTTGGGACGATTGGCGCTCTTCTGCGCAAGTAGGACCAATTTGGATGGACGGGTGGCTTCCTTAGGAGGCTGGGGCGACTTGGAAGACTCTGATGGGGCTATGCGGAACATGTCAACCTCTCTGTAAACACGAGGTGACTCCGATGGCGATGGAGTAGAAGCAGCGACAGAAGGAGAGGTAAACAGCAGCGCACGCTCAGGCTCCACGTTTTTCTCGGGCCCTGGACTGGTGGGAGCGAATGATGATGAGGGAGACTTTGGTCTAGCTTTTGAAGTAGTTTCACTGGGAATAGTTTCATTATCAAGGGCCTCGAGTTCCATCGCCGTATTTATTGCCCGTCGAACAAGAGACGTCATCGAGGATGTCTTTGAAGATTGAGGATTGAAGTATGCTTCATTTTCCCCGGGAGAATCCGATGTCGATGTCGATGGAGCGCGCGGTGAGAGTGGAAGCGAAGGTGCCTTGGAACTTGGTGGGCGAACAGACTGTGCAGAAGGCCGGAGAAGTGGGAATGTCTTGACAGAACCAGTGACAGTTGTACCGAATGATCTTGAACTTTCACTCCGAGAAGCGATGCTGCTTGCACGCGAACTAGCAAGGCGAGATAGTTTTGATTGTTTCGGTGGAGATGGAGGTGGAACAGGTGCCGGTTGATTGCTCGATTTAGAGTTATAGTCTGGAATCTCAGGAAGTCCTTCGCTGCGGGGAAGAGCTTCACTACGCACGTCCTGGACCGTTCTGATACTACCTGTATCTGATGCAGAGGCTGATGGAGCTGGCTCGTATAAAGACAGGGCATTCAACGCCGATAAGGAAGGGGACACAGGTATAGAATTGGGATCGATGGGATCTTGGCTATTGTAAGCGGGTTCTGACATGGCAGTGAGAAAAGAGCGTAGTTTAAACCAAAATACTTTGGAACATACCAATGAGCTCTCCGTATGATGATGCTGAGAAGGTACTTGGCGATCGAGGGGATCGCTGAGAAGGAAGCCTGTGGCTCAGGGGAAGGCGTGGAGTAAGTTCTGTTCGTTCCGTCCGTTCCGTTATTGTACTCAAGGCTGGTCGCAGTACACGCGGTGTTTCTAGCTCTGAGATTTCCTGTGGTCCTTGGTACTGAAAGACTAATGGGCCCCGGGGCTGTCCAGGCATCTGAAAGTTGTATTGCTCAGGGTGGTAGTATTCTGCGTTACTGGCACCTTCTTCAGCTTCTGCAGGGAGAGGAGGCAGGTCTTTTCCAGTATCAAGTTCTAGCATGAATGATCAATATCCGGAAAACTGTAGGGGTTGCACAAGAAACCGACGATATGGAAAGGAAAGGAGAAGCACCTTCTCACTCCCAGAGCTAGTTTGACAGATCATGCTCAATGATGCGAGATTGTCGTGCAACAGAGGGTGAACGAAAACAAAACGAAGGAAATAGCAGTCAATATAAAATGAATCAGGGCTCACCTTTGCGCTCGCGCGCAAGTTGTCTTCGACTTTGTTCCTCTATCGAAGAATTGAGCACCAAACAAGATCTTGAAGAGAAGATGTCTAACCAAGGGCCCACTGGATAGTCTGTTCTTGATCAAAAAAGAACTCCCAAAGAGCATCTTTGAGATCCTTGTCCGACAGTCCCGAGACACTCTCATCACCGAGTACATTACGAACTTGCTCTAGGCCATGAAGAAGTTGTGCTTTGTGAAGGTTGATCAATGAATGACAACGTTGATTGAACTGATGAACATACCGTGTTGTTCATCCGTCATCTCTTCTCCTCCATCGGATAACGCATCATCGTCGAGTTCATCTATACAGTGAGGCGATAAGAAACATGCGACGCGTTCAATGAGCAAGAATGACCTTCGATGTTGATATTTCTATAGAGTCTATGCCTTGACATGGTTAGTGTTCGCGGCCAAGGTCAGTCACAAACATAGCCAATCACGATGACACGCGAAATACCTATACAACAGCAAACATAGTTGCCTCTCATTCAAACGCCAAAAAGGACGTCTCTCAAATGTTTGGTGCTATTCGTGTTGCTGCTTCGCGCTCCTCAATTCGCGTAAGTTGACTGTCGCACTGGCTCCAGATTCTTTATTTATGCAGTGATGCAGGCTTTCTCGACTACTAACTCACGCGCTGCTGACCTCGCGAAACTTACTCTCATTGGCAATTTGATCAAGGATCCCGAAACTAGGACGACTAAGAACGACCGGGAATACGTAGTGTGCGCGTCTCAGCCTCTTTTTTCTCTAAAAAAAAAACCGAATGAATGATTCTGCAGATATACCGTCGCAACCACCAACTACCCACCACCACCTCCCGACGCCAATGGAGGTGCGCATCATAAAACATAATTCTTTTCATACTAAATGTCCGTCATACAGAGCGAAGGCCGTCTGCTTCTACATTCCACCGAATCCTTTCCTTCCAGGAATCCTCCAACAAATACCTCCAGACTCTGAGAAAAGGCAGCAAGGTCTACGTCGAGGCTGGATTTGAGCTTCGCGAGCCTGACCCACAGGCAGACTCGTCGACGCCTCAGGGCCAGCGCCAAATCTTCCTCAGACACGGTTCGTACATATTTCCCCTTGGTTTTGTTGAGGTCTCATATAGACCCGTGATTTCTAGAAAGCATCCGAGTCATCAGCAGGCCCAAAACCAGCGAGAGCGAGAGTGTTGATCATGAGGAAGGAGAGTCCGCATAATTAATATTTTAACGCTGTATTATCTTCTGTCCCTTGAAGACATTGGTGGGATTCCCTAATTTTTACATTTATTCATTTATATTGGTGCGGAAGATAGATTCTGTACATAATCTACCCTCCGTCCTTGTCGACAATCTCAATGTTCTTCTCGATGCTCAAATGGAGATTCAGTCTGTTGGTGATGCTCGCTTGGTGCAACAGGCGCCTCTGACTGCCATTCCTACAGGATTGTCAGACGGGCAAATGATTCGGCAAGCAACAATTCTTACTCTGCTGTCGCGTGGTGGAACTGGGGGTGGAGGCCCACCCTCTCTAGCCATTTTATTCAGGTAGTCCCGAACGGTGGATACCACAAGCTGAGATAAAATAAGCTGACAACCAATTAAAATTTCCAAGACGTACATTGTGGTCGTCCTGTGAAGAGCCAGAGTAACAAGCCATTACAGCAATGGGACAGCAGGGTGCGTTCTTTCATAGTTGTTCTCAGCACATAGATGGTGCAGCCCATGACCAAACATGAAATACCTCAAGCCATATAGGAAAGGCTGGGAGAGAATAAACTGGAGAAACACTGAAAAGGCAATTAAGAACATACCACCACCGTTGACACGAAGCTCGCCTTGAATACCCATTTGTTTTGGCGTTTTCCCCATTGCACTCATACCTTTCTCGACATAAAAACTTGAATGGCCTGTCCGTCTTACTACATTGACCATGCCTTCGATGCATGTCCAACTGTCAAGACTGACGTCACCGATTCCACTGCCATGGCCCAAGTCTCCGACGGTGCATGCGAAAAGCGAGTGTCCCGCAATTGATTGTATAGAGATGACGAGCCCCTTGCCCTTCGCGTGTCGAGAGGTTCCACGGAACCTTTTGCGCAGCGAAAGGCCCTGTGCTCATGTTGAGTAACAACGCAAGGTCGGCTAGCTTGGCGTAGCGTACGAGGGTAACCGCGTCTGACGCTGTGAACGATGGAAAGCGAAAAGTACCCTCTTCTGACAGGGCTTGGGTCGCAAGCTCAGCGTCGGAGGGTGCCATGGACTGAAAACCGCTGAACATATGGGTGTCGTTCAAGAGCGTTACAAGTCAAAAGAGAGTATGGTGTGGGATGTGGTGTATCACAAGAGCAGGCTAAAAGTCAAGCTAAACGTTTTTGGGAAGAGGGTGGCCAGGCGTGAAGTAAACGCCAGCGCCGACGCAATGAGGCCCGTTTAGCTAATGTGATGATGAATCTGCACGTTTCAAAGGGGCGAAGTCGATAAGCGACGCTATCTGTTCGTGGGATTTGACTAAGTAGAATGCGGTTCGGTTCGCTTTGTAGGCGCGTCGGAAAATATATCGCAGAAATCTCTCTAGAAAGGTTAGTGCCGTCAAATTAGGCGCGCAAGATCAAGAACATATGAAAGAGCTCATAAACAGCACAAATTCCTTCATAAGAATGCATTCGACATAGGACCGAAGTCAGTGGTGGTGATAGAGGATAACTAAGTAGTGTGTGTGGAATCATGTGCGCCGAAGTTCGGGCATTGTTGACCCGGTACCCTCGGCAATTGACTTGACCCCGCATAATCATGAAAGAACAGCGACCACCTTGACAATTTACTCTACACCAACGCATGGAGTTCTTTAACGACCTTGGCACTGACCCCCTAAAGCCTTCTCTATTCGAACTTGTTGCCCAGGAGCAACTACGAGACTTACTTCAGCCTGCATTGAAATATGTTTTGGCGGTACGCTTAACGGGTTTTCCTAGTATCTGATAATGACGCTTTTTCAATAGGTATTCGCGCAAAGATATCCACGGTATCTATTGCGCATTGTGAACCGACATGAAGAGTTTTACGCTGCAATAATGCTGTTCGTCGAACGCTACTACCTCCGCAAATACAGTACGTTGATCTTGGTTATCGTGCTGTTCGTGCCACAACGTATGGTTCTCTTTCTAGACGCGTCATTCTCTGAAAACTTTTATGGTCTCAAACGGAGGCGTCGGCCGCATATAGAGACGGCAAGGACTCGAGCGGCGGTCCCCGGAGTGCCACCAGGAGAAGCATTGGGCAATCGAGAGATCACGCGTTCACTACTTTTGCTGGTGCGTAAAACCACCGATTTCAGGTTACACGGCTAACTTGCATGCAGGTTGGTATACCATATCTCAGGGCAAAAGCTCACGATTATTACGAAGAATTGGGTGGCGGAGTCAGTGATGATGTCCTTGACGAAAACATTAGCACAAGGCAAATGCAGGCCCTGACCGAGAATGTGAGTTATCTTATTCTATCAGAGTTATTTCTTTTTTACCATCCACTATCAGACTTTCAAAGCACGGCTGAAGTGGGCTTTTAAAGCAGCCTATCCTTGGCTTAATACTTCATTTGAACTATGGCTCTTAATATCCAATATGGCCTACCTATTTGATAAGACAGCATTCTACCGACCGTGGCTATCCTGGATTGGTTTAGATCTTAGGCGTCTTGGATCCGAAGACTTCGTGAGTGAAACTATTCTGCTTTCGTACCGGGTCTGTTGACCCGTTTCTTCAGCGTGCTGCTGCTATGGCAGCTCAAAAGTCACTCCCATCAGAGAAACGCCACGGCGTCCTCGCATGGGTCAGACATGCCTTCCTATCATCACCACATCTGTTGTTAGACTCTCTCCGCTTGCTCCTCCCCACGGCGATCTTCTTCATAAAGTTCCTGGAATGGTGGTATTCTCCAGGATCGCCCGCGCGGTCTTTGTCAACATCACCGCTTGGTCCAGCTGTACCCCCACCGCAGATGTTGCCGCCACATCCTCAAGGCCTCGCATTCAATAGAGACAGCTATGGTGTCTGCCCCATTTGTCAAAAAGCCATGAATAATGCCACAGCACTGCCCTCTGGGTATGTGTTTTGCTATCGTTGTGCCTATGACCAGGTAGAAAAACACGGTAGATGTCCTGTTACATTGCTGCCTGCCCGAGCTTGGCAGCTGAGAAAGGTTCTTGTTTAAATATACGCCGCAACGCACGTTCGTCGGTATTGTATGGCTCCCCACGAGTTATCATAGTCGAAATTGATTTTGAAATATATGATAGCCGATAGCGTGACTGAGGAGAGATTTTCCGCCAGCCTTAGACACGTGTGTGTATAGAAGTGTTTCCGTCCTGCCTTTGACAACTTTATTGTATTCCAACTAATGGGCCCTTGATACCAACGGACACGCCTTCCACCTTCCTACTGAAGAAGGTTTTTATTCGACCCTGCACACGACCACCACTATTTCCAAGCGATGAAGGTGAAAAAAAATGTTCCTTGGCGCCTATTACGAGCGATTGCAACTTATCTTGTATCCTACAGTTTGGCAAGCATATCTTAGCTCAACAAGTTCCAGGATGGTCGTCGTATTATCTCGACTACAAGTTTCTTAAAAAGATTATCTCTTCTCTTGCTGCCAATCGTCCAGCTTCAGAGGCAGCCGCGCTTGCGTCGGGCATCCGCCCCACCGACATTCTTGGCCAATCCCCCTCTACTCCAGCAATTGCCTCGCCTCAGAGCCCGTCAACCATACTCGATGATGGTTTACAGCGCCCTCCAATCTTCTCTGCCTCCGGACATGACTCAGACCGAGGGCCAGACTTTCGGGCACATAGGGCAGCATTCTTTTTTCGGCTCGAACGAGAGCTGGAGAAGGTATATTATCCATCTACTAACTTATTGCATTCATTGTATTCACCCAAAAACAATTTAGATCAACGATTTTTACCTGCAAAAAGAAGCCGAGCTTAAGTTGCGAATGGAGACCCTGCTCTCGAAGCGTAGAGCAGCAGCGATGCGTGATCTGCCCGATACAACCAGCGACCTACAGAATAATGTAGAATGGAGTGCTGTGGAAGAGGGTTTTCATGTCTTGGAGAGAGATGTGGGGAAACTGCAGGTACCTGCTTCTCCAAGCCTCCTTTCTGACTCACCTCCGAACATCGACTGCGCAGCAATTTGTGGAAGTCAATGCGACTGGTTTCAGAAAGATCCTGAAAAAGTTCGATAAACGGTCGAAGTCATCAACCAAAGAACTCTATTTATCGCGGCAGGTCGATGTGCAGCCGGTATTCAATAGACAGGCGAGTCTATTACGCGTCGGCCACAATTCGAACTCGCTGAAGACTTTTGCCAGCTCATGTCTGAGCTCTCTGATACAATCGCAATATGTCTTTTAGATCTTACCGACTTATCCTCGGGCTTGAGGTTCGAGGGACCTGCAGCAAACGACATCTTTACTCAGCAAATCCCTGCAGAGCGATCACCTCCGTTGGGTCCATTTAGAGATCTCGAAAACAACCTACGAAACGCTGTCACCACTCGTCAGACAAGTACGATCACAGAGTGCGCGCGTTACGCAGATGCGCTCTTTCAAAGCAGTGGCGGAAAACAGATTGTTTCGCGGATCCTATGGAATGTTATTATCGAAGCTCCTCCTGATCTATCGGATTTGATTCTCTCTTCGTTATCCTCACCTTTTGACTTCGAGTTTGTCGATGACATCAATGAGCGCACATGTCTACATGAAGCGGCGATGGCGGGGGCACTTCCTTTGGTCGACCTTTGCATAGAGAAGGGAGTCCGTGTTGATAAAACTGATCTGTACGGCCGCACTGCTCTTCATTACTCTTCGATGAATGGCCATCCAGCTGTCTGTAAGCGACTTCTCGAAGCAGATCTCTCCGCTACTGTTCTCGACAGAGACAATTATAGTCCTTTGGTTTATGCTACAGTGAAGGGACATGTGGGATGTGTGCGAGTGCTTCTTAACGAAGGCAAGGTCCCAGCAGAACCGACTACTCCATTGGACGATCTCATCCCTCTGTCCCTCGCCAGTCAGTGGGGCCATGTGGATGTCGTGGTCTTGCTCCTGCAACATGGTGCACGTTGCTTGCCAAATAGCAATGGAGAGTACCCGATGCACCTTGCTGCTCGCGAAGGACATGACGAAGTTTGTAAACTGCTTATCCATTTAGAGGGCTGGGATACACCTGACAAGTACCACGAGTGGACGCCTCTCTTCCATGCCGCACGCTACGGTCAGGATCGCTGTGTTCAAATTCTTTTGGAAGCAGGTGCCCGTGTATGCACCAATGATGAACTTGGGCACCTAGCTGTTCATTATGCAGCGTGGTACGGGCATCACAAGTCTCTGTCACTAATTTTGGATACTGCAAGGACCAAGCCTTCCTCTGCACCTGCGCTTCAGAAGTTCGAATCCCCATTATCGGAAGGAGGTGGCCAATTGGAATCGGACATTGATCTCATTCCATCCCTGTCTCTTCCGCCACCCATTATGCCTCATCGCGTGTATGGGCACAATTATCTGGATAAGAGTAACTTGGTGCAGGTGACCATTGGCCATGCCTCGCGCCGCTCAGAGAAGGTATCTGGCGTACGCATTCATCATCGTTTAATTAGCCCTGTCTTCGAGGATGAATATCTTTTGGCATCAACACCATTAAAGCTAGTAATGACGTCAAGTAACAGCGTTAACTCTGCTCCATATAGTGTTTCTCTTCCGCAAAGGGAGGAAACGGGATCATTCGCCTTCCAGATCAATTCGCTGAATAATTTGTCGCTGGAGTTCTCCATTTACCCAAACTTTGGTACTAAGACTATTGGCCGAGCTGTGGCGCTGCCTGCGTTGTTTCGTAACCTCAATAACAATAACGCCTTCACGTTACCAATACTTGACACAAGGTTGCACGTAGTCGGAGAGGTAAGCAAACAAAAAGGTTATCTATTTTATAACAAAAGTACTCAACGACGAAAAAGGTTGATTTCGAGATAAAAATTATAACACCATTCGAAGGCGTTACGTTGGAAGTTGGAGGAGATGTGGAGACGTACTGGAAATCCATGGCGCTCCCGCCCTCTGTTACTCAACCAGAACCAAAGTGGCCGCATCGCTCTCGTTTGATTGGCTCGGCGCAAGCCTCTCCCTCAGTCCATTCCGTGACCAATGCTGAGACTGGTCCATTCTTGACAATTTCCTCTCTCCAAGGCGTCTATATCCACGCTGTTGTTCAAGTAACGCGAGACCTGCAACCTGTCGTTTTCTCCGAATGGTCCCTTCCTAGCGCTGATTTCAACTTGGGAGTCTCAGATGTCACCCTTGCACAATTTCAATCGTTGGCTTCTCGACTAGGTAAGCGTGCTCCATCTGAAACCACATCGGTGAAGGAATGGATCTCCCTCTTGCCACGTTCGATGCTCTCTCTTGCTCAACTACTCAAGGTATTGCTATTTACTTTTTGGAAAGTCTCTTGCATAGATTGAGTTTCTCCTCTAGCTCCTGCCTGTTGGAATCGACATATGCCTCGAATTAGCCTATCCATCTCGGTCAACAATAAAGCGCCTGTCACTTGGTCATCGGCTTGATCTCAATGAATTTGTGGACTCAGTGTTACGAAATATCTATGGCCCCTATGCGCGCCGTAAAATAGCCTTTGCATCTTTTTCTCCAGACGTTTGTTCTGTACTAAATTGGAAGCAACCGAACTGTGAGCCCCGTTCTACCGCTATGCTAGATGGGAATTTCATGCAGTTCCTTTTGCAGATCCCGTTTTCTTCGTATCTCGATGCGGCAAGAATAGTGTGTATACACTTAGCCCGACGGCCCTGGACGCCGAAGAGGAAAATGACCCACGTCTGTCAAGTATTGGTGCAGCTGTTGAATTCGCGAGGATCAACAATTTATTGGGGGTCCTTGTAGATGCCGATCTGCTAGTACGCGTCATCTCTTAACGGAAGCTTTAGAACATATTAATGATGGAACTTAACAGGTTCAAGTCCCATCGTTGATCCATGGTATCAGGAACACAGGCCTGATTGTTGGTGCACACGGCCAATCCGAGGACTTGGACAGGCTGTCTACAACGTCTGATATTGAAGGGACTCCTGTGGACGCCATTTTCTATCACGGGAAGGTTATTTTTATGGATCATACAATGGAGGAATTGTTATAATGCTAGAATTGATGTCGTAAATGTACGAAGTTGAATACATTAGGCGAATGAAATAGGGACCTCTAGCGTAATTGTTCCTTCTGCTAATATACAGCTATCTATCTTACAATCTATACTGATGCGTTATACAGTGCCGCGTAAGCTCCGTTTCGATTGAGAAGCTCTTGGTGAGTGCCAAATTCGGATATTGTCTGAAAGTCCAAGTCAGTCGATGCCACAATGACAAAAGGAAAACCACGCTACCCCGTTCTCCATCATGGCAACCTTGTCTGCCCGGCGTGCTGTCGATAAACGGTGCGTGATGAAGATCACAGACTTCGTTCGTTTGCCTGAAGGAGATCTGGAAATCTTCTCGATGGTGTTAAAGATCTGATTCTGCGCCAGCGCGTCAAGTGAAGACGTCTATTTTTTGCGTCAGATATACAAATAGTTAGTCAAAGTGGGATGCGTACTGGCTCGTCAAACAATAACAGATCAACTTCTGGTTGGTTAGCCCTCATGAAGGCACGAGCGATAGCAATTCGTTGCCACTAAGCCAAGGAGATAAACACATGGGCAGACAGAATTATATGGATGACATACTTCTCCACCAGATAGTCCACTATGCGGAGAATGTCGGCGGTAATTCATTCCAGGATACGGTATGCTATCGAAACCTGGGTTATCGAGCCTTGTACGCAGGCCAAGGGGCAATGAAGCCACGACTTCGTCGGCTGCGGCGAGGTGAACAGCTCTAGAAACTGCCTGGTTTTTCGCTAGGTGCTTAACATACCCGAGTCCAACGTTTTCTTGAACAGTTGCGTTAAACTTGGAAAAACTTTGAAATACAGCAGAGGTATGTCGATGGTATTCATCAGGAAGATACCGTCGGACGTCGATACCATTGACCTTCAAAGATCCGCCGTCGAAGTCGAGTATCCGCAGTAGGATCTTGGCTAGAGTGGATTTGCCTATGGACAGAAAAGAACAAAAAAGGCGTGGTACATGAGCACGAAATAATCGTAGCAACGGAATGTTTGCATACCTGAACCATTGTATCCCACAATCGCCAGACTTTCCCCGGGTGCAAGATTAAAGGTCACATCTTTTAATGCCGGCTCGCTGCTCCCCGGGTACGTGTACGACAGCCCCCTTTAGGAGATATGAGCAAATGAGAAGCCACTAATACTGAAGAGCCACCCACCTGACTTCGATGCTGACACCGCCTGGTAATGGATGATAAGCCACTACTTCAGCATCGTCCGGTTGCAGCCGAGGCTTCAGGTCCATGCTGGCGCAGAATGCAGACATCAAAAAAATTCCCTGGAATGCCATTCTCGTTGTCCTCATCAGATTCCCACAGGCGCACACAACGGATTGGACGGAGCCGCGATACAGCGTCAGGGACCCCAGGGATGCAGAAGATGTCTGCATTAGCCAAATGAGAGGAATCTGGTTTCGGAAAGCTCTGAGTGAGACAAGCGCATCCAAAAATATAACAAACCCACATTTTGTAGGGCAAATATTAAGTCGGCAAGATGGAGCTGCGAAAGAAACGAGGAGTCACGTAGCATGTGAGGTTCTTCTATGGCCGCCACAACCTTTCGTGCGGATGACCATGTTTCTAGTATCCAGTCCCCGAGGCCAAAAAGCGCGATTTCTGGGCGATGTATTTCGCTATATGCCAAATTACGCATCCGCTCGTGCCGCTCGGCTGCCCGGGCTTCGCGATCAGTAGCGAGGGTTTCTGGTCGGTCAGAAGATAGCGGGCACCATGAGGATGGAATAACAAGAGGTAGCATGACCGAGGCCAGTGACAGGAGGAGGACACCAAGATGAGTGACCCCTCGGGTCAGTGAGATTACCATATATATGTGAGAAAGAATCTCTATTGTGAGCGATAGGATGTGAACGAAGTCAAGAGGTGACAAGACACCGAAGCCTCCGCCGCTGAATGAACTGGCAAACATGTCCGATTCCTGAAGGAGGTCGCGTATAATAGGATCTGCTAGAGTTGGCACATCGAGTCGAACGCGATTTTTCAGCTGCTGACGCTCGACATGGAACCGCGCTGATTCTAGAACGATATTTTCGTTGGAGGATCTATGACCATTCCGGTGGGTAAGTGTGCATGTGAGGTATAGTCAGGAGATGGCTCCTACGCAAAAGAATCGAGGAGTCCTTCCACGACTCTCCTCAGAATTTCGGTGGAAATCATATATGAAAGCCGGGACCATGTGAATTCTCTCGAAGTGATTAAGGCTTGAAGCTTTGGGGAGATTGTCAGTCAAAGTTCAAACTAGGACCTGAATGTCTCGCCGTACTTCATCAATTATCATTGCCTGGAGCACGGATTTAATAGAGGCTCTCAATGGCGGGTTAAACATATTGACCCACCTGGGAGTAACCTCGGAACGCGGGAAGGAGGCTACGGATAACGTTCAGGAACACCATGAACATTGTACGTAGTGGATTGAGAGTGAGAAGATCTTTGAACTAAGACATAGCCCGTCAGCGCATTAGGTTACGAGCCACCGAAAAAGAGTGGAGGTCTCTTACTAGGTCAAAGACAGATCTATGCATGGCGGTGGAGAGCGCAAGACGAGTGTTTGCCAATGTAAGTGGACGTTGCGCCCCCGCCACAAGATATGCACCCTTTTGTCCAGGAACTTCTCTGGAGGCTACCCACGCGTCATACGTCGATTCGGGACCTCGCCATACATCGGATTCGTCTTCTGAATCGTAAGAGCCCTGGTCACTAATAGTAGGATGTTTCGAATTCGGCGTAGGGAGGTGTAAGTTGAAGAGCATGTGACTGCTAAGCCTTTGGCACATGCTCAGGTAGTCTGAGAGCAAGACATACATCGAGAAGAGGCAGCTTTTTAAAGCTAAGAAACCCCAAATGAGACAGTGGACAATGACTCAAGTGGCAGACTGGCTCCTTTGTTCGTTAATATATGAGATCCGGATGTTTTCTCTGGCCGTTGATGCAGTGCAGAACACGCCGCTCGCAGGCTGTACCGGGTATGCGCATTTGGTAGCCACGACCCAAACGTCATTGAAGGTTCAAAAGTCTTTCAGATCACCACATATGGTGAACTTGAAAGATTCGGTTCACTTTCGCCAGTTCGGGGAACGTCCCACGTGCTCGCGCCACGGAACTAGGCCCGCCAGGTCCCGCCTCTGCCATAACAGGCCAAAACTTTTTTTACATGGATACCTCTGACCACTCCCAAGTCAACCTCTTGGCTGACAGCCTTCGACAGCTTCAAGCACAACGTGATGCTGCAGACGATGACGAACACAAGCCTCCAAAGACTCCTCACTCTCGGGACGACTACGGCTTCCGCAAATCTGGAATAGCAAGCCCCCATCTTCCTACAGACCCGAACAACTCAGATAGACGCTTCTCACCCGTCGATTTTCACAATATTGTTCCCGATCCCCATGGTCTTGGATGGCCAGGTGCGTATTTGTTACAAAAGATGAACGATTAATATGACGTCTGATCCCATCTAGCAAAATCGACGGTGTCTCGTCTACAGGCGACACCTGAGGAGAAACTAGCACGAGAACAGAGGATGTCAGCCGCAGTCCGTGTCCTTCTTGAATGTATCGGAGAAGATCCGGAGAGAGAGGGTCTCCAAAAGACCCCAGAACGATATGCTCAGGCGCTCATGTGGATGACAAGAGGATATGAAGAAAAACTTGCAGGTCCGCATTTCGCTTGTTCCAGACAAAAGCTTTATTTTGACAGCTCGTCATTAGACGTGATCAACGATGCTGTATTTGCCGAAGACCATGATGAGATGGTTATTGTCCGGGACATCGATGTCTCGAGCTTGTGTGAACATCACCTCGTTCCATTTACAGGCAAGGTGAGCACCTATTATGCCATTACCTGGCCCTTGGTCTATTCATGAGTTAACCTTGTCCAAAGATAGCAATAGCGTACATTCCGAATCAATTGGTCCTCGGATTGTCCAAATTGGCCAGGATTGCTGAGACTTTCAGCCGGCGGTTGCAAGTTCAGGAACGTCTCACCAAACAAGTTGCAATCGCTGTGCAGGAAGCAATCAAACCCCGTGGGGTGGCAGTAGTCATGGAAGCGACGTGAGCTCCCAACTTTGGAAATCTACTTCAACCAGAGATTGACTCATCTTCGCAGGCACATGTGTATGACTATGCGTGGAGTACAAAAACCTGGTTCAATAACTGTTACGTCTTGCATGCTCGGCTGTTTCCGCACGCAACAAAAGACGCGTGAAGAATTTCTTACCCTGATAAAGCGCTGAAAGGAGTGCTCCACCTGACTCGTCCCTGCGATTCAACTTGTAGGGCGACGTCTCCGACATGTAATTTATACTACATATCTCAACATGTACATTTACAATGAATCTGGAATGGAATAATCATGACAATCATTGCCAACCAGACATTAGCTACGAGTACAGTTAATATCAGAACAGCTTCAGTCCCGCCTCCTCTGCGTTTTGTCCCCTGCTGAGGAATCGATTGGTAGACCGAGCTTCTTCGCCAAACCCGGTGCACTACCACCACCAGTATACCGGTGCCTGTTGATTCGTGGTCGCTTTGGAGGAATTTGCGTTCCCTCGCCTGAAGGGCTTGGCATGGGTTCACTCATCTCTTTGTCACGATCTGGCGAAAAATTGATTGAGCTAACGTCGCCTTATAAGATACAATCGATATACCTGAAGCAGTGCGTTTCCTACTCTCGCGGTCATCATCCTTGCGCTGTAGCTGAGAATTAGGGCGATATGAATTGGAAGGTTGCGGTAACGATCGTGGAAGTTCCTTCTCGCCTATGCGAGAATGTAGACTCCCGAGGGCTGGAGGCGGTCCTTGATCTGGGTGCGGATGAGAGTCATTGCTCAAGCCACCTGCAGGACCGTTGGAAGGGTAATCCCGATGGCGCTCTCGCGAAGGCGGCATATCAACCGCCTTAGGGCCTCGCGGTGGTGCGTCGTGGTATGACATTGCGCGTGGAGCGCTCGGTGGCAAAGGTTTCGAACTAGATCCTGTCACAGGGGTCGCAGGAGCATGACTGTCTGATGGAGATCGCTTGTCCGTCGCCTGTTATGAGTTAAGTTAGAGCGAAACATGGACGGGGAAATAAGCACCTTGTCTGATGACGCAGGGATGAGACGAGGTTCATTTTCGCCAGACCCTTCGCGATCTTTTCTACGTCTATCTGAATCGCGATTCCTGTCATGACCATCCTTCTCTGGAGGTCTGCGACCGCGATCCTCCCTATGTCCTTCTTTACGCGAGGCACGTTTGGAACTTCGGTCAGGCTACTTGAATGTCAGATACATTCAAAGACGAAAAGCGCCGACAACTCACATCATCGTCCGTGGGTCGCCTTCTTTTTCCAAGCCCATCATCGGTAACCATTGACCGTCGTGGCTCCGGCCGTGGGGGTAGTGCTCGGTCATCGGCTGTAATTGCAGGAGTACTTGCCTGGCTACGGGTCCCATCCCGTTCTTTCCTGCTGTCCCTATCCCTATCCTTGTCGTCCCTGCGATGCCTGTCTCTGTCTCTGTCTCTGTCACGATCGCGGTCTCTAGGTCTGTCAGAGTCATGACCCCGCTCCCTGTCCCGCTCACGTTCCTTATCCCGCTCATGCCGATCTCTTTCTCGTGGCCGCTCTCGCTCCTTGTCCCTGTCACCATCTTTGTCCATCTCACGAGTCGAAGTGCGCTCGCGTCCGCTACGATCACTTCGCGTATGCGTAACACTATCACGACGACCAAACCCAGCAGCATGATCGCGAGAGTCCTGGCGACCATCTCGATCCGAGCGTCGCTCATCGCTGTTTCCGCGGTCAGAACGCGAACGCCCTCCGCTCGCCCGACTTTCCACGCTATGATTCCGGGTACCTGGGCGACTTGTAGGCGAGGGGGATCTGATGCGTGGAGAAGGCGCGCCAGATCCACCCCCGCTTCGTGCCGCCTCTAATTTATCTGTACGAATGGACTGTCTAGCCGTTTCTCTAAGCTCTTGAGCCGATGGAGTTTGGCTAGGAACGGATGGCGGTGGCATGGCGGGGCCATTTTCTAAAGTGCACAATGTTAAAACTAAAATATAAAAACAAGATAACTTGGCTTGCCTGATGGAGAAGGTTGGGAAGGAGAACCTCGAGGGTGCGAAGGACTGTTGTATCGCGAGCGAGGAAGTGAGTCATCCTTTCCGGGTTCCCGAAGTTCATTCATGTGAGGAGGAAGAGATGATCTGACTCCATCTGTCTGAGAAACGGGAGCATCTGAAGGTTTTGGCGATTGACTGTGCTTATCACCCTGACGGACCCTCTTGACGACTTCGGGTCGAGGTATACTGAAGACTTGTGTAAGTGATTTACTGGCGGCGGTAAGATCAACGAACCTATCCATTGCAGCTTTCGCGGAGCTAATATTGTTGCTAGGCATTTTTTCAGTTGTTGAAACAGGGCCGTTTGAAAGCTGAGCTCGAGGGCCAGAAGGTGTTGTAGAGGGAACGGGCGTTGCAGTAGGGCGACGTCCATCACCAACAGGAATAACTGTAGAACTTGGACCGCTTGGAGGCATAGTGCCGCGGGCTTTCTCGCTCTGCTGAGGCAGATTTGTGGGCTTTGGTGACGATGTGGCTGCGTTCGTTGTGAGAGGAGGGGGCTAAACGATAGCCTTAGAATTAAGCAGGCTGGAGAGTCGGGAAACGAACCTTGCGGGGCATCGCCCATAATGACTCCCTCTTCTTCAAAGCGGCGGAATAACTAGAGCATAGGTTGAACAGCATATCATCATTCCAACATCAAGAGTACGCACGCTCTTCCGAGAATCTTCAAATCCCCACGTTCTTCATTTTCCAAGAAGCGATCCATGGCAGCATCGAGGCTAGCACCAGCATCCGTTATCGAAACCGCCGCAAGAGGGAACACGGGCAGAAGCTCTTTCAAGATAATGATAGTGTTGTATACATGCATAAATTCGCCGGTTTGAATGCAGTCAATGAAACACTTGGATGCAGGATGAGTGATATTGCCACTAAATAGATTCAATCAGGTACCTTCGTCAATTTCTTGTGCCACTTTCGAAGTATGCGTTGGAAATTAGGCCAATCTAGAAGGCTGTCCAGCGTGACGCTCTTGTTGGACCAAAGGCGCTGTAGGCCGGGATTGTATACAGTTTTTCCACCGACTTTCGTCCGATTGTCTGTTATGTACGCCTGCTCGTCGCTGTACCACTTGAACATGTCCGACAAGATTCCCAAAAGGAAACGACCTTAACAAGGTTGATTTATTTGATTTCATGACATGCAAAAATTGAAACATACCATAGTTGTGAGCCTCATACTCGCTACAAGAGAAAAGGACAACTTTGACGTGGTCACCCAATAACTAAAAAGGGTAAGACAATGCGCTCATCTATCAGACAACATGACGAACCTTGTCATAACAGTTCAAAGTATGGAAACCTGGAGTCCCTTGTGTATGAAGGACCTTAATGAACTGTGCACAAAAATCGGCATCCATAGGCGATAGCAAACAACGCGGCTGTATGCAGTGTTCGATAATAGACCCAACGAGTGCTCCTGCTTTCGGGCCTGAAATAACATGATAAACATACATGCTTGCATACCATCCCAAGAACTCACAGTGAGAGAACCAGTGCTGCTTCTCGCGGGCGAGTCGCTTCAAGGTGAAAGCTCTGGACGCTGTTTGTTTTTTCAACTCATCAAGGAGCAGTTCATGAGTCTTAATGTAACGTTCTCGTCGATGTTTGTGAGAAATGGCGGTGAGACGTTTTGTCCGATCGGACGAATGATCCGCCGCTCGCCATCTGCTTTCTTCTTGCCGGCTGAGAAGCATCAGAGTTGCACTTTCCTCGTCGTATTTGCTGGTCGGAGGTGACAAATCGTAAGTCGAAAGCTGCCAAAAGGTTGCATAGAAACCTGGTCTGGTTGGGAATTAATAGATGAGTCATGGCTGAAGGATGGAAGTCATACCCCATTATGTCGTAAGCATTTCCTGGTGCAATCTTCTTGATGTCTTCAAAAAGTGCAGCCAACTCGGGGACCCACGGACCCTATAGGGAATGTGAATATTGAAAAGGGGACCACCGAACCAAACTGACCTCTACAGGCGGCGCAGAACTTGATTCAGCATCCATGGGTACATCTTCGTGTGATGGTTGCTCTTCAGAAGATGCTTTGACATCTACGAGGGTATCGGAATCGTTGGGACCAGTGCCTGGTGATGCAACTCTGGAGGCAACAGGTTCCCGCTTTGCAGTTAGAGCAGCTTTCAATCGCTTTTCTGCCTCCTCGCTCGCAATGCGCTCCTGTTCTTGCATGGCCAAAGCCGATTTCTACGGATTTTCGGCCCAATGAGCTTCTGTTGATGAATAAGTGATGTTGACGAACCAGAAGGGAGGCTTGAAGGACAGGTCGAATGATTTGCATGCATATCGGCGCACATATGCCATAAATAACACCAAGGTCCCCAAGAGACGGAAGGACTTTTTCCGCATAGTCGCTGAGTGGTATCACAGACGGAGATGTCAAAAGCTCTAAATATTGGAGCAAAACACCGTGGGTCTGCAACCATAATGATGAGTAACATTAGTGGAGGCACTTGGAGGCACTTACCGTATCATACAGACTTGCTAACGACTTGAGATGAGTATCCGGGGCTTTGAAGACACAAGCTTGTCGTTGTTGAGCGACCTGGATAAGTAGACTCAGTGCTAATGAGGAATCTAGCAATGTCTTCCCAAGACGCCAAGGGCCTTTGAGGACAGCATCTCCAGGGTCAAGTCGGGCGCCGCGGGTAGCAGAAGCAACAGCTTCTATACGAAGGATTGGTCCCCCAGCCATTGCAACAACTTGAGAATCAGAAAGAGTCGGCAAGGGCTCAATGCCAGCCATTTTCCAAATCAGCTCCTTCAATACTACCAATTCCGTCGTCTGTCCGTTGTAGAGTTGATGCATGACATATGTTAAGACGGGGGTCAAATCAGCACTGTAGCGCCTGAAAAGCATCCCAGTAAAAGAAGCAAGACCTACGGCAAAATGTAAGAGATTATCAAGAACGTAAAGAGGAAACATACTCTGAAGCCAGTCAGCTATATTGACCCCATCGTCCTTCAATCGCGGCTTATTTGGATCGGAGAAGGCATCCACAATAATATACACAAGGACATCGAAACCCATGTTCGTAACATAGCGAAGGGCTTGGATTACAACGTTGGCCAAGTTGTCATAGGACATGATCTGATGAACCGCCCTGTCAAAGAATATACAGGGATTTGAGTGTGCAAGTTTAGCAACGGTGCCCGATAGGGTATCATTCGAATTCGAAGAGAGACGCCGAAGGATTGCCTTCGTCTCGCTCTTGGCTTGGAATTGACGCACTTGAAGTTCCGGGTGAGACTCGTACATCCTCGATTTCCACTCGCCATACAAACGCCATCGAGACGTTGTAGAGTACTGTCGGATTATGTTCCATACTTCAACAGTACAGACCGCGTTCCCTCGAATCAGAGGAAGAGCACGTAGAAGGTAGACGCGCAAAACTTTGAACCAGAAGAGACGGATAGGATGCTCTGGGTCGGGTTCACCGGTAGGCTTTTTCGTGACGGCGTCGATCGGCACCTGCTCAGTACGAATTAAAACATGAACGAAGAACAAAAGGAAGAATTTACAGTTGTTTGAAGATGAAGACGTCCAAGCCGTAAAAATTTCGTGAGGAATAATGGATCTCGAGAAACATGTACTCCGATGAAGTTCATTAGAGGCTCTATAACGTCTTCCAAATCACTCAGAGAGCTGCATATCGGCACCTGCTCAACCCAATCAGGATAGAAGAAGACGAAATCCGTCGTATATGTGCTGGGAGGAGTCGGAGCCCAAAGCGTAAGAAGCGGCTTTCGGCTGGGGGCCGGTGCGACGCCGGACGATCCATATCGTGCTCGAGGTTGAGTAAAGCTTGGGTTTCGCTCTTTGGTCACCAGGAGATATTCGTAAAGAGACGACAATGAAACTTTCAAGATTCGAATCATAAGATCCGCGAGTTCCACTCGTGCGTCGACTAAGACAGGAAACTTTGACAAAATTGCCAGAGCGGGTTTCAATGCCCCAACGGCAAGGAGAGCATCCAAAAGTCCAACTTTTTGGTTTGCGTCCTTCGCATCTGGGGCTTTCTTTGCTTCTCCTTGCGGCGTGGGCTTGGATTTTGACGACTGGGATCCTGATGACTCTAGGGGTGCAGCCATTGCAAGCTGACTGACGCTCGTGGCTGCGATACGATTGGAGACTTCCCGACGGTACTCTTCTTGAACGCTTGTCATATCACTGTCATCCGGTGAAAGCTGTGTATGAAACACATCAATGACGGCAGCGAAAGGTAAAGAGTTTAAACACACATGAGGATATAAATCTTCTAGAGTAATGAAACCTTCTCGTATCAAAATGGCGGCGGTGAGATAAAGGTTCTTGGGCGTTGGTTCTGTAACATCTGCAGACTAGTCCAAGCGTTAAGCCACAAGTTGTAAAAGTTCACGGCACAATAAATGTACCTTGTAATAGGTAAATTTGAAACCTAACACTTGCGCCAATACTTGAGGTTTTCCGCTTCGAGAAGCATTTTCGACCTTCGATGATTTAGGATTCGCAAGAGTGAGGACTTCGTCCAAAGTCTTGCCCTTGAATAAATCTGGAGGAAGACTAGTTTCCATGGAAGCCGGGTTTGGTCGGCGATAGGACCCAGCCCAAGGAGAAAACGAGAGGAGGGCGAGGAAGAAGGTGTAGTGAGTCGACAGATGCACTGAGAGTACGTCTAGAATGATATCCAGTGCCCGATTGGGATCCAAATCAAAATATCCAACGAGGCTTATTACCTTCTCCCAAACAGGACGCGCACGCTCTTCTATAGCAGAGTATGGCTCAATTGGGCGGCCCGTCACAGGTGAGTGAGACGGGCCCAGAGCACTTGTTAACTCCGAAGAAAGCTTGCTGTAGCCCTCAGACTGTTCGCGGAGAAGATTGAACTTGTTCTGCTTGTAACTTTTTATAGTATACCAATCAATGGAGGTTGCAAAACATATAATGGAGACGTAACGCACAATAAGCCAGTTCGCGTCCTAATTTCTTTCTTCTCCATTGCAGTCTTGTCTGGTATTAGACCGACGTTTGCCAAGACAGAGGTATCAAGGCGTTCACGACACATGTTGGGATTGATTATTCCCGTTTCCTTTGAGTGGCTCATTAGGTTGGGTTACTCTTGCTAGAAATATCATTACGCACGAGAAAGCTTTTCACGATGCCATGAACCGTCTCTTTGTCCTTCTCTGCACTCTGCTCAACTTTCTTCGTCTTAGAAACGGCTGAAGATATGTAACTGTTCCCCTCCTGCTTAGCGCATGAGGCCAAAGTCACTTTTGCATCGTTCAAAACTTCATCCAATTCCGCGTCAATAGACCAAATCATGTCTACGAGAGTTTCTCCAAAACTCAAGGTATTAGTCGATACCAACGACCCTGAAGAAGACGACGGTAGAGTGTTCAGAACGGATTTAACAAATTCCACGAATGCGACTGGTGTGAGCGGATGTTTTGGCGACCATGTTTGCAAAACAGAACACAGGAGGGTATGGTACACAGTTGTCAGTGTATCCACACATTCTGCATTCGACGGGTTACAATGGGGTGCAAAAAGAGAATTCCGGCTGCACCACGATGAAGTCAGTACGGTATGAACTAAAAGAGCCCAACATAGATACGTACCATTCAGATTCACCACCTTTTGCCCATGAGGCAAGATGCCCTCTCACGTTTTCAACAACGTCCATGCGTTTTTCCTGTTGACCAGGCAGGAATTAACGAAAGAAAGGATGCGGATAGTTGTGAGGTTAGAGCGTTTGACCTCTGGTCTGCTCAAAGCTCTCCAACAAAGGCAGCTGTTTGACGCTGCTTGCCAACAACAAAATCATTTGATGATGAGTAAACAAGTGTGTACACAGCACAACCCTCTCTCGTACTAGGAGCACAACATCTGCATAACCAGCATAAAGTTGCCACTGACTAATTTACCCAACGGTCCATGGACCGCACTGGGATCTGGCCTCTCATGCTGAAGCTCTGTTCAGTGTTTTCATTCTGCTCCTTGTCTGCTTGATCCTGCCACCTTTTCTTTCACTATTAAAAAAGGTCATCCACTGCGGATGTCGTCCAAGATTTCTAGTCCTTCTGGGGTCACACTCAGAGCTGGGTTTGGCACTTGTGTAGTGTCAATATGCTGCCAAAACGAGATAGCAGCGTGGAACTCCCTTCAGTGCCAATGAAGAGCTACTTAATTTGATGAGCAATGTATCAGACAGGATTACGATTTTGGTAAGGCTGCACCTTCCATGTCTTTCCTTGACATTTGATACTCTAGTGTCTTTGCTTCATCCGGATTAATTTTACCAGGCAACTAGTTCTAGTCTAAAGCGAACCTATTGCACCGCGTCTGTAACGGATAATGAGGTTTTGCCACATATATGTACAAGCATTGTCAATGAAAATATATTAATTGATAATGGGGCTCCCTTATAACTACGCAGCGGCTATCCCTGAGTGTTTTATTGGGAAGAACACATGTTGATGAAACACCTGTCCGATCTTTAGTGGGCGTCCAAAGTCAGATTGACGTGGACAGCCTCTAGATTGCTAATTTACGAATCACTGCATATATCGACTCTGTTCCTCTTGCTTCCAAACTTTTTTCAAAGGTTAGTCAAGCCACTAATCAAGCCACTGATATTAATAACTAGTTAACTGACTAACTTGACTTAATTGGCTACCAAGGCGGCGTTGTACGGGTCATCAGTGTAAGTACCAAGAAATTCCAAACGTCCATCATTTCATACGATCAAAACTCAAAAAGTCCACCAGTGCCCATATCAAGGAAAGTCGGCAATGAAGGCTTTATCAGAACTACTTCAGCGTCAAGTGGGTGATAGGCTGGCCATACTTCTTCCTTGCCTTCGCCCTTTTCTTTCTTGATGATTCACTCGAACTTGGACCCCGAATCAAGTACATACCGCCAAAAGGCTTCTAACGAGTCACATGTCGATGTTGAGAAGGCAGCAGTGGATGGTATGGGGCCCAAGGAATATCTAACGTCCGCGCGCCTCAGGACTTTCGGCGGGCCTTCCCTCGATGTTGAGAAGGCTACTGTCATCAACGGACATGCTGCGAGTTCAAAAGAGCATTTAACCTCTGCGTCAGCGATCAATACCAGCACTACAGCCGCACTGCGCGTCGAGCTTGAGGAGCTTGAGGCTGGTTTGACCCGATTCTGGGACAGGTTTACACGGAAGGGGAAGAAGAACGTACCTATCGGGGCGAGCCTACGTGCTATTGTCTTCTCCTCGTGTATGTACGTTCTGTTACTATGAAGCTCTCAGTTCATTCACAATTGTATGAACCATGCAGGGCTCAACTTATTTGTTATCTTTATACCCTTGGCATGGGTCGGACACTTTGCTTCGAGGACAGTTGAAGGCGAAAAGCAGCCGGTATTCTCCCACAACCTTACGTTTACCTGTAAGCCTCAAACGATCTTCTAACGCGGCTCATTAGCTGATGATACCAAGTTTGTTTCCTTTCACTTATACCTTTGGAGTGGCTATTTGATTGGGGAGGCGAGCAAATGGCTTTCTATCTCGGTACACAACTAGGTGACCTAGTCATCATCACATTGAATAAGTAGGTCACATTCGCTTTTCATGAATACCCTTAATCTCAATGCTCTCAATGTCAGTGTCGTCGAGGCCACTTTGTCTATTATTCTTCTTCTGAACTGCGAGTCAGTGAACCTCGCTGATCTCTTGCCTAACGATTAACTTTTTTTTTTCAGATTGAGACTTTTACAATCGACGATTGTCGGTGCGTTCCATGTCATGTCCTTTTCTTCTTTGATACTCAGAGAAAGCCCCGCAGGTGTGATTATCCTTCATCTATTACTGATTCCTGGCGCATCTTTTATCACCGGAGGCGCAAGGATCGTGCATCAAGATCTCCACCCTCATTTGGTTCAGCTCAATCACACCCTGCTCACTATGGGGTGTGTGATGTACTTTCCTTTTTACATCCTTGGCTCACCTGAATGCAAAGAGTTCTGAGTTTACTTATCCCTGCTGCCTTTTTCTCTGCAATTGACCATGGCGTCGAAAAAGAGCTTACCCCAGCGGTTGCAGTTGGTGCCATTGTCACTGATACCACACGAGGTACATTCCTGATAATGAGTCGTGGCCTTGCTGTCATTCTGCTTGCACTGTGGGCTTTTCGATTTCATCATTGTTTTCATTGCTAACGACAATCGTTGTTAGCTACATCTCTTCTCGCATATTTCTTCATAATCCTCCTGGGCATAGCGACCTAATCCTTGACGCAGCTGCACCTGAAGCCATGAGAGAGGAAGAGAAGGGACTTCGTAACAAGGAGCCAGAAGCCAATCAATACGTTTTAATTATCGTCCTCATACTTGGAGTTGCTATTATGGCTGCTACAACGGAATGGGTGAGCTGAGATGTTTTACACAGTGGCCGCTTACATCTATTCCTTCCTTCAGCTCGTAGAAAGCATTAACTATGTTCAGGAATCAGGGGGCCTTGCTAAAAAGAAAGAGTACGTCGTCGATCCAGGTTTTGACTTCGTCACTTGACTGTCAATAGGTGGTTTGGCATGGTCTTGCTTCCAATTCTTTCGTGGGCTGCCAATGGCTTCGTTGCCGTTGTCTACTTCATTCGCTACCTCTTCAGGCATTTCTTTAAGGAACCTGCACCTCCAATGGAGTTGGCACAAGCTCGTGCTATTGATCTCAGCATCCAGTTCACATTGTTTTGGATGCCATTCCTAGTGATGCTGGGGTGGTGGGTAGGAAAACCTATGTCTCTTTTGTTTGGTATGCTGGTTTTAAGAAATTTGTTGCGCAACAGGGTACTTACTCTCTTCCTCTCAGACTTCTTTGAGATCGCTGTTTTACTTGGGTCATGTTTCATTGTCAACTATGTGACCGCAGATGCAAAGACAAATTGGGCTGAAGGATTTGCTATGGTGTGCTTCTACTGCATGATTGTAAGTTCTGTTGTTGCTCGAAGGCTTTCTCCCAAAATTTATATGACAGGCTCTATGTGCATGGTTCTACCCTGGGCAGACGGAGATCCAGATTCTCCTCTCTTGTAAAAGCGTCGCAGAAGCCCTGACATCTTATTCGGGAGGGGAGTAGTAACTGGTTCCTGCTCTAAATATCTAGCTTTGTATGCAATACTAGGTCTTATGTGGTGTCTACTTGCTTTTACTTCCAATGTTTTCAATCAACTTGAATAACAAGAAATCTAAAAATAAGCTGCGCCCATCACCTTCAAAATCCGTCGCCGAGGCAGTGTCCCTGGACCCTGTTATGATGGAAGCTGTAGCCGAATTACTTATAACCTCCAACAACGGATCTGCTGGTTACCAGAGCTGGTTCTCTTCCCCCGTCTTTTGAAACTTGAGCTGGTCTCAATCCAAAAGCTACGCACACATGGATGAAAACCGTCATCGTCAGCGCGCCCTGGAGGCTCTTACTCGTAACTCTCGTCTGCCAACTGGTCGCCCAAGATCATCAATATCTGGTTCTCGCAACGTCAACGTTCTCGACTCGGGACACAGTATCTGGAGCGACGATGATATGAGCACGAAACATGTCACCATACAGGGAGGGATTGATTCGAGGTTCAACCACGTTGATCTGGGCCCGCCGCATATGCCATCTCCAGCCTATATGCCGCCACGGCCATACTCGGTCAATGTCACTGCCCCCAACAATCATGGCGTGGAAGTCCTTTGGGACGCTGAACGAGATGCTGACCAGGATAGTCAATACTCGACCGAAACAGTGTTAGAGCGAGGAGAAGGAAGGGTCACTAGGTTTTCTAAGATAATTACACAGCCTTTCTCGCGTACTTTCTGGCAGCGCTTACGGGGTGAGGGACGTACCCACATTGGCTGGGTTGCAAGTTTGAAAGCGTTTGCGACGTTTACATGTGAGTCTTCCTTGGGTTTCGTTCTATAAAAGAGGCTAATCTGGCGTGTTCAGGGTTGAATGCCCTCCTTATTTTTGTTCCTATAGCATGGGGTATCCACTATGCTCATGTCTCTCACATTCTCAAATTCATTTGTGAGTATGATCTATATTTGGCTACGTTTCCTGATTTTTGTGCTCGTCTACTAGTAACCTTTATTGCAATCATACCTTTAAGCAAGATCCTAGACTACGGAGGTGAACAATTGGCGTTGTATTGTGGGAGAGCTGTCGGCGACCTTATCGTGATTACCCTCAATAAGTTCGTCCAACACCCTTCTCCCATCTCTGATTACTAACCTATTTATGTATTCCAGCGCGGTCGAAACTGCTCTAGCTATTATTCTTCTGCACAAGTGCGAGTGAGTCTCTGTGTTGTCTAATGCCATGTCGAATCATGGTCTGACTGATCCTCTTTTCTGTTTCTAGCTTGAAACTCCTCCAGTCTACCGTCATTGGTGAATAAATATTCATTTCTCGCTTCTGGTTGGCGAATTTACCCTCTTCATAGGTGTTGTCCTTCTGCGCCTTTTACTTGTACCCGGGTTTTCTTTCATTACTGGAGGTGCCAATGTCTTGACGCAAGAGCTTCATCCTACAATTGTATCAATGAACAACACGCTGTTGACCATGGGGTACTTGTTTCTCCGTTGTGTAATGAATATATTTGTTTATCACTTTTCAGGGCATTGACACTTTTGATTCCTGCCGCGTTCTTCAGTGGCCTTGATAGGATGGCTCCCTTCGACAGTGTGACCATTGAAGCTGCAATCAGCGACAGCGTGAGAGGCGACTTTTTGAAATTGAGCCGCGCTCTAGCCATATTTCTTCTCTTCATGTACGTTTTTCCGCCTCTGCGGTTTATATCAGGTCTCATGCCAATCATGCACAATAGTTACGTCGGGTCAAGGCTTTATTTACACAACCCGCCGGGGGAGGATCATGAGTTTTCAAATGCCCCTGCATCCTTCAAGACCGACGTTGCGAAACTTGAAGAAGAAGAACCAGCAGTAAACCCATTTGCTTGCATTGTCGTACTTCTCGTCACTGTAGTTCTCCTCGGATATACTTCAGAACTGGTGTGTTCTTGCCTGTTCTCCTTTCTAGATTTATCATTGTTCATGTCCTCCAGTTAGTGGACAGCGTGAAACCAATGAGGACTAGGGGAATTCTTAAGCAAGAGTATGTTAGTTGTCTTTTTTACGAACGTCTCTGACCATTTAAGCGTTTAGGTTCTTCGGAATCGTCCTCCTTCCACTCGTCTCATTCTCCGCGGACGGAATCCTCTCCTCAGTGTTCTTTTGCAAGAAACACATCAGGCGGTACTATGGTCACCCCCCTCCTCTACCAGCGCAACTGGCTCAAGGGCGGTCCATTGACCTCGGAATACAGTTCTTACTGTTTTGGATGCCATTCTTGGTCATCATTGCGTGGTGCTCACACAAGCCCCTGTCGCTCTTATTCGATATCTTTGAAGTCGCCGTTCTGCTGGGCGCTTGTTTCCTCGTCAACCATGTCACAGCAGACTCGAAGACAAACTGGGCCGAGGGCATGATGATGGTCATACTCTACCTAATGATTGTTCGTGATTTGCATATTGATAACCTGCAATTACTAACAAGGTACATGCAGTCGGTCACCGTGTGGTTCTACCCAGGCCAAACTGATGTCCAGCATATGCAGACATGCACCTCTGTGGCAGCCTCCTTGGCGCAATCGTCAAATAACACCCTACTCAAGGTGTCAAACTCAACAACCCTGCCAAACTTGAAGTTGAATAATACTGCAGTGGAAATCCTCAGCAACCAGCTGCAGCGAATCCTGGATTTGCACAATAACGCTGCTCCTGTTCATTAATGCTATGTATTAGCATGGGTGTCGTTTGATAATTAATCTATAAGATTGTGCATAGGACCTAGGTACATTAACGTGTAAGGGTCTCGCCACAGACAGACCTCCCAAGAGCTTCAACTTGGCGTTGGACAACTGCGGTAACAGCAGCTCGAATCTTCAAGAGATCTTCTTGAGCGATGGACGGAGTGTGTAACCTCCGCGTTAAGTTGTCCGTTATCCAGCCTGTGTGCTTAACTGCTTCAGGAGGTGGCGTTTTGAAGTCGAAAGTGCTGACAGTGTCTAGTATCTCCTCGGAAGAAATAGGACTGCCAAAGGTGACGCTGAGCTTGGCACCATAGCGAGGCAGGTACTTGTAGGGAAACGGGCGCCCTTCAGGCATAAGTTTGTCAAAGCCTGTGAGCCACATAGGTAAAATGACAGGAGGTGTCGAAGATTCCATGATGATACGACCCCTGATAGAACGTTAACCGAATAGCCCGTGCAAGTGCACTACACGAAGAGACACTTACACTCCCCATTTAAACCTGGGAAGATGTGCAACGCCTGCTGCGTCTCGCGGATAGGTGTCTGGCTGGTTGACCTTGCCTTCCCCATACAAATGGACCTATGCAAGATGTTCATGGCGGGACTTGTCCATTGTAAGACATGCTACTTACCCAGTCACCTTGATCAAGCTTCTGGATTGCGGTGTGTACCGCGGCCTGATGAACACCTTTACCCCGAAAAGTTTCTAACGTCTGGCCATGGCGAAAGAAGGCAGAAAATATACTTGCTAGCAGAAATGAGTGAGCGTACAGGAGGAAGGTGACGCGAAAGCACTGACGGATTGGTGAAGATGATGTCAGATGCACCGAGAGCCCAGCGTGTAGTTCTTGAACTGAGGTAATAGTGCGCTGGAAGGACGCCCCAGGTTACGGGATCATCTAGTCTGGAAGAACAGATAATGAGGTGATGCACCCATTTGATGAGAAGAGCATACGTCGAGATATGATTTGCAACTGTTCTTCAGGTAAGCAAAGCGAATATGGCGCAATATGATAAACTAACCAGTAATTATGCCCTGACCATTGTTCCTGGCGGGGCTGTGTAGGGCGTTGTGGAGGTTGTGGAGACCAGATACAGTGAGAGAAAAGAAACCCAAGTTGAGAAAAGCTTTGCAAGTGAGGCCAACGGAGGTGACTGTGGCCCTCGATATGAACCAGTTCATGGGATGGGGGTTCGGAAAGAAAGAAATAAATATAGTTAGCATTTCCCCATCATGGGATTGAGTTACGTAATTTATTTTATTATGGCTATGGTTCGTTTTCTCCAACAAATAGTTGGCAAAAGTCGACTCACCCCTCTGGCCCGCCATTTCCTCCCTTCGCCTGGGGCCAAGCTCCCTTGCGCCACCGCGCAGCCCGTCGCCATGTTGGCCCTTATGATGCTCAGTTCTCTAGCAGCCTTACTCTTCGTCTATATATTCATGCCCGCCCTTTGGCTTTCTATCATGGCTGTTGACGATTCCCTTGACGCTCATGAGGCTGATATCGCTGTTGTTGCATCTCGTACGATCCTCTTCTCCAAAATCACACCATTTTCTCATTTTCCCCCCCAGGTAATCCCTTCAGGGAAAGCGGACCGCCCGCGAATATGGCTAAACTCATTTTGCTTCGTCATAAGGTCAGACGACTGGTTATCCATCCGTTGCTGTACTCAATCCTTGTCAGATTCAGACAAGTAACAGAAAACGACGCAGCTCTTCTCATTCACGTCAAACATCCCGCATTATTCCTGCTCGTTCAAAGCCCCCTGTTCCTTGGGTGCGCTTTGGTCGGCCATTCGGTGGCAAAACCTATCATTGACTCCACCGCTCCGCCCATCTCATTTCGACACCTTCCCCTTGGACTCTGTGTTTTAACACACCTATTATACCCTTTGCTACCCTAGCATATTCATGGATATTGTACCGCTATAAGTGCTCCCCACAAACCATAATTTTACTATGTCTCGCTGTTTTGAAACTTCCTCATTCCTCAATTGTGAGGCTAACAACTTCATTTCATCCCTGTATTTCATACCAGATAAGGTGCTTTTTGAATGACCTCTAGGTCTTGATAAGATAAGGCGCGTTCTCCGTTATGCCACTCCTGATCGCGTTACATGTTTCAGGCTGCTATGTTGGCGTTTTGCTCTTATCTCTGACATTGATAGCGAACCCCAGTAAGCTGGCATCACCCCCTTACCTCAAAGAATGCGTAAATTGACGCATGGTGGAAGAAGGGTGCGTGTTTTACAAGCATCTTCTTTACCGAGGCCTCAAATACGTCAGAGGTTCTTGATCCTATGCAGCAAAAGCTAAACGCCGCGTAGCAGCAAGCAATTTACAGACAACTTGACACCCGACCTTATCGAGAAAGCGACGTGTAGGCGAACGAATTGATGGATACCACTCTGAAAAGTTTACTTTCGCGTCTTGCCATGTGTTCAGTCGCGCTACGTCATCTGGGGACAGGCTTAATGGTTAAATTTCATTGCGCCCCCGATGTCAAGACCCTTCATTGACCCTGTAAAAAGACTTGTTTTCGGTGGTTACAATTTCTAACAGGATGGTTTTATGTTTCTGTATGCATGCAGCGTGCTTCATAAATTCTAATTTGCGATTTACACTTACAATGTGAGTTACTTAAAATCTAGAGGGGATCCATCTCAAATACGACATCTCCCCAAACTGGGACGTTTGTCATCGCTATCGCATCAGAATGCCCATAGCGCCGACATGCAAGGCTCCACTGGATGTTTCCGACTATTAAGTCTATCATCACGCCGATGTATTTGGTGACCTTTCCGTCTAAATCCTCCCCAAATGAGGGCAGCGTACGCATTCGTCGCAGGAAATCCGCCAGGATTTCGGAGAATTTTCTACATGTGTAGTCAATTGCTCCCTGTCTGTCGTTCTCGGAAAGCTCGGTGATGGGGTCCCTGAGGGCGCCAGTCACATAGTTATGGTGCGCGCCACTCTCAAAGAACTCTTTCTTGTACGAGTAGAGGTCCTAAGTTGAGTGGGTAGCTTTTAATGTTGAGATGTTGAGGAAGACGTTTCTTTACTCACGTTAGCGAGGGAGACGAGGTCGATGGTCTGTTCTTCAAGTTTCGCAATCTCAGGGCGTGTTAACACATCCCGTGGGATGTCAATATCTTGAGACCACCGGCCAATGTCAAGGAACGGGCGCAATCCAACTGAATCTCTCCGTGCCTCCATATACGCTTCCAAAGTCAAATCCGTGGCAGGATTTTCACGATCTGTAGCTTCCTTTACGACGCCTTTCGCTAGGAGGACGTTACTGTCGACTAAATAGGTCTGGTAAGGCTCATTGATAGCATTCAGAACCCGATCGGTAAGGCTGTATGGATTCAAAAAGCTTGAGTTGGAGAGCTAACGATGCATTAACCAGCGATACGCAACTGCTTAATGATCGATGCAGGTCCTTTCGTTTCATCTAACACCTGTTTAAAAGCCTGGCTGTATACATCAGCCCACCTCTGCGCTTCAGCCGTAGTAGCAGGTGTATCTCTGGGCAGGAAGGTCAGCGACCTGTTAGCTACACTTCGTCATTTGACTCTCTTTCTTTTGATACTCACGTCAGCTGCTCCAGCATCAGGAAAACCATCATATACTCAAGACTGATTCGCAGATGCTCCTGGCTTGAGTCTGGGAATACTCTGGACATCAGAAGTGGCAGTTCCGCTCGTTTCCAGGCCTAAAGGACGTGGCGCTCATGATCAGCTTTCAGGAACCAAGTTGCCAGCTGGAATTTCGATTGGTGGCGTGCCTTTTTGTGAGCATCGCTGAGAAAGGTTGATGCGTCGATCCATGCGATGTATTCTGCCTCCAGGATGTCGTGGTT
The DNA here is from genome assembly GCA_018220975.1 of Tephrocybe sp. 9980TJB. Taxonomy (NCBI): domain Eukaryota; kingdom Fungi; phylum Basidiomycota; class Agaricomycetes; order Agaricales; family Lyophyllaceae; genus Tephrocybe; species Tephrocybe sp. 9980TJB. Next base: position 101,296 of record JABAJU010000034.1, on the reverse strand, counting down.
AGGATTGTTGGGTTTGACATATGCCTGTAGGAGGCTCAGGAGGTTTTGAATGCGGTATTGCACCATGCTCAACTCGGTGTAGGAGTGAGTACTCGTTGTCGAAATCGTGGGACATTATATCGACGATAAATCTTAATCCCATAAATAGCCGCGATGATGATGATCTAAATTTCCATGCGGTGCTGGCTCCTGTTGGTCATATGGATTTAAATGAGTGACCAGTGACCCCTCTCCTCACACACCACTACCAGCACACCCTAGCCTCTTTTCCCAAGGCCTTAATCAGGACTTGGTTTGGAGCCTTTGACACGCAGGTACATTTGCATGGAAGACCTATGAGAATTACTCCCGAATCATCCCCAAACATGCTGCGGTGCCGCCTCCCAAAGTCCTATGAACGTGCCTTGTAACCAACTGATCTAGTTCTCGTTCCGGTGTGTTCCCGCAAGCTTTGAGAAGTGACCCAGGTGTTCTGTGTGTTTGACTATCGTGGAACCGCGAAATGGGACACGCGCCACGTTGTGGAGGCACACGTTCGATCGAAAGTCATGCATCAGGACATACCTTTTTTTTCCTCCCGTGTTAAGCGGCAGAAGCAACTTTATCATATGTTCCCTCGCATTCAGCAGTGCTTATCCTAAGCTGGGACCTGCTGGTACGCGTTCACTTATACATAGTTCTGTGTTTGCTCGTGCCTGGTGCAAGCTCTCGATTGCACTCCCAATTTTTCCACGCAGAAATGTCAAGCCACTCCTCTGCTCGTGTTGCAGCCTTGGTCAAGCAGATTTTTGGCACTTCCTTCATTGGCTTTACGATCGCTACGGCGTAAGTTTTTCTTGCATTGAGCTGGCAGCGCATTGATCGAAATCCAGCCTTTATGGAATAACCTGTTTACAAACCTACCTGTACTATCGCTCTTATCCTAAAGACCAGCGAATACTCAAATTCACGGTAAGTGGGATGTTGTACCCTCCGGATATTTTGTTAGCGCTGGTCGCTGATCCGAACCCTCTCGATCATCAGGTTGGCACCTTATGGTTAGCCCTCCATTTCATTCCTGAAAGTTGTTGAAAACTCAGTAATATTTTGTAGGGTGCTTGACACACTCACGACTATATTTGTGGCTCATTCATTATACACCTTCTTTGTCTTGAATTTTGGCCTGCCTGCGGAAGTGGATGTCCTAATTCCGTGGTATGTCTCCTGCTTGTTGCCCTCAACCACGTAGATATCAACCGTTAGACTCTCTTAGGAGTTTCACAGTGAGCGATATTCATATCGTTTCCCCAAATCTGACCCCACTCCAAAGGCAGAAAAATCGTTGGTGGTCAGTAATCTCGTTGTCGTTACCTCTCTATCCCTTGGCATCGACTGAAAAAAATCTTCAGACGTTGATCACATTTGTCGCTCAAACGTGAGTCACAGCCTACAGGTTTCCCTTCTTGTGTTTTTTTTTATTCTCATACTTGCATGCAGATTTTATGCTCGAACTTTATGGAGAGGTATGTTCATTGGGCGACCTACCCCTTTACGCACAGGCTGTCTGACTTTTTTTCTTCAGTTCACCCGCTCAAAGTTATCCCTGGATTGATTGTTAGCTTTTCATCTTTTTTTAAATGCGAAAATGCCCTTAATTACTTATGGTTATAGATTTTGTTGGCCTTGGTCGCATTAGGTGTGTAAAGCTCATGATATCTTGCTGCTTCTTCTAACTTAGATCCAAATCTTCCAAGCTCTCGGAATCGGTAGGTACCTTCCGTAACTGTTAATACCTTGATATTAACATATCTAGAAAGTGACAACCGTTCATCTGTAGTGTATTCCCCACCGGCTTTGCTGGAGTCATTAACTAACCTGGTGCCTATAGTTTCCAGAATCCACTTGCAACCTCGATAGCAGATCGAAAATTCTCTGTGAGTGCTGATTGGATCTCAAGAAAACCGATCGCTGATTTTCATTCAGATTTTAAGCGGCTTAGTACAAGGCTTTGCATCTCTCGATGACATCTTGATCACTCTTGCTATGTGTATCTTTTTGCAATCGCATCGAACGGGATTTGGAGCCTTGTGAGTAGCCCTGGCAAGTCGAGCACAGCACTCCTTCCTGACGCCTTTGGATAGAAGTAGTGCGAAACTCATTGACAACTTAATGTTATATGCTGTTAGTCGGGGTGAGTGAATAATCGTTGTGTCATATGTACCTTTGTCGATCCTAGGTTATGTAGGCATTTTAACAGCGTAGGTGGTCTATGACAAGATTTAATACCTCTGACATTTTCTGTTCCAGTGTTACCCAAATTTTGTTCTTGGTATTAGTGCGTTGCTCTCGAGATTTGACTGGCGAAGTACTGATCCTACTTCTCTCCAGAACGTTGGGCTACCCCACGATACATTTTGGCAACCATTCCATCAAGCCGTCGGAAAACGTGAGAACCATTTTGCAAGAGACTATTGATGTCAGTACTGACTGCAATTGTAGTTTATGTCAACTCTGTTCTGGCTACGTGGGTCAAACGGCAGCAGTCTTGTTTCTGTCTGGTTGATATGCTTTCGTTTAGATTAAATGTTCGAAGACAGTTCGAGGAGCCCCCTGAAATTAAACTAGGGGATATTCAGTTCAGCGGGCCTGATGAGAGCATATTTAATGATGAGGTCAGGCTTCCTCTTTGAGCACGTATCCTCCTCGAACTTTTCTAAATCTCTTGACAGAGGACAAGGAGCACCTCCACCGCCCTAGCCTAGCGACGAGCATGGCATTATCTATAACAGGGGGATATCGACATGGGAAAATCTGTATAATATAATTACAATGTTACATGGATATGAATATTCTATCTTACAAGCGACTCAAATAGCCAAGCTAAAAAAGGGAAAGGAATATAGAAACATAGAATCGTAAATTGAAACTTAATTGCAAGAACTTTAACCAAACCGATTCGACTGATTGTCGGCCGCCATTTTGGTGAGAAAACTCGGTTCTGCTGTGGGCCTCCGGTCAGAGGCTTTTGCTGTGGATACAGATGCAGATGTAGAGTGCTCTCTTGGAGTTTTACGCAGAGATCCAGCACCCGACTTGGTCCTGTGGCCAGTCACTGCTGCACCGCCAACATTACGGCCAGTCGTTTCGTTGTAACGCGATCGTCCTTCAACCTTTGCCCATGTTTGCATGCGACTTACATTGCTTTCAGCAACATCAGCTTTAGGCATGGACAAAGGCTACATTTGTTATATATTATATTCAGTAAACCCGAAATGTCAAATTTAAACAGAAGACAAACCTCAAACCCAGGGTCGAATTCAATCTGGCCGACTGTCCTCTGGCGCGTAGCCGACTGTTTCTTTACCTTGGGAACCAAGGCCTTGATGCGAAGCTCATTTTCGTCAGAATAATTGCCGTCCACCCAGGATACGTCGTTAGGATCCATAACGCCTTGCTCCTTTCGCACGAATGATCAGTCGCTGCAATGAGAAGTTTTAATCGACATACCTCATCACGAGGCTGCCGTGCAGCTTCTCTTAAAAGTTTATTGATCTCTGCAGTCGTTACTACTTCGCGTGGCTCCTCCTCCTCCTCTTCTACTTCCTCCTCCACATTTTCCATGAGGACATCTGGTGGTTGGGATTCTTGCAGATAGGCAAAGTCGGCGTCGTCAACAGTTAGATTTTGTGCATAAACGTGGAAGAAAGATTTCGTTTCCTCGTGTTCTCCTGCGAAGTCACATTTGTCAGCTTAATGCAACTGATAGAGACGGTAAGAGCCTCCCGACCAAGCGACTTAATATCATCTCTTTCAATCTTCTGTTTCTTGTACATGCCTTGCCGGATGCGACGATTGTGATAATCATCCTCGCTATCATCGTCACTATCGTCCATGCCAAGGCCACGATTCCTTCGTTTCTTGCGCAGTTCTCCCTGAACAGCGGCTTGATGAAGTTTCTCGAGCTCTTCGTCCTCTTTTTGTTCATGTTCTCTTCAGGACGATAAGCCATGTATCAACTAGGCAGATGTAAAGCACCCACTGATATTTTTCCCTTACAAGCTGTGCAGCTATTGTTTCTTCGTTCATTTCAGTGTCATCGACCAGGCCTTCTAGCATGCGATCCTGATCTTCTCCGTCGTCTTCATTGTCCTCCTTTTTTGCTGCCGGTCCAAAACCAAAGGGTTCGTCGTCATCAGACTCTTCGGCCTCCTGCTCGACAAATTCTGACTTCTCCAATGGTTTTCTGTTACTTCTCTGAACGTGAGCCCCAGTTTTCAATACGTCGAATGCATTGATAGAACGTTTTATTGCAGGACTCGAAGAGGTCTTATTTCCAACCTCTTGAAGAGGGGACGTCGGTGTCGCTGCTCGTTTATGCAAACGACCTAGAGGAGCAGGACTGTTAAAATCGACCTCGTCGGATAAAGATAAAGTTCGAAGAGGGCGGCGTAAAGTCGACTGAGATCCTGATGGGGCAAATGGCTTAGCTTGCGAAGGCGAAGGATGTCGATAAACCTCTGGAGTTGAAACGTCCGGCCTAGTTTGGGTAAGGAACCTTTTGATACCAAGTTAAATCGAACGACAGACAAAACAGTTCAAAGAGGCTCACCCATGATCATTGACATATAACTCAGGCTCTTTCTGAGGTTTCTTATTCGCAGTCTCCAGGACATATTCCTGCTCTTTCTCGAATATTTGGTCGGCTTTGCGAAGAAATGTTCCGCTAACTTCGAACGCAGGTTGCAGAACAATATCTTGTGTCAGATCAAGAGCACCAGCTCGATTGAAGTTGTTGTGATGGGGAGTCTAATGAGTCGAGGAAATTAATTACTGCATTAGCACAAACACGGACTAGAAACGTTACCTCATCTGCGAAAGATCCTCCCAAACTGCCTAAGTTTCGCTGCAATGGCATCGCAGCTTTCGGTTGCTCGGTACCTGAATCAAACAAATCTGAGAAACTAGCTTGCAGGGGAGCTACCACACCAGGTAAAGGCCGGTCACTAGTCAGTTGCGAAAATTCAAGAGATTTGCCGTCAATGAGAGGTGCAAGACTAAGAGGTGCAGTTGAAGGTGGAGCTGCAGCTGGTGATGCCAACTTCAATCGCGCTTCAAAGGAACTCGGCACTTTGGATGGTCTAGAAGGGGAGGAAAATGGGTCGTCGTCGTCGATTTGCGATAGATGTCGAACGACAGCCATATTTTCTTTATCGTCTCCCCGGTCCCACATACGAAAAGTTTCGTTTTCTTTATCATCTTCGTCTTCCGTACGGTCTTCTAGAGACAGAGCGCTATGATGCGCGAAAACATGCAAGTTGTCGGTAACTTGTTTCCCGTGGGGAGCATGGGGTGCCACTTCACCTCGCGTTGATGTAGTATCCTCGTCGTCGGAATCGAGAATTGCTTTGAAAACAACACGGCGTGGCTTCAAAGGCACCACATTTTCAGTATCCTCTTCCTCCCCGGGGGCATTGTCGTCAACTATGGTAACATCGCCATTTTCCAGTTCTTCGTCATCCTCCATTCGTTCCACACTGTGACGACCAGGAGATGGACTAGCTGACCCCCTCAACTGTGTGCTTAAATCTGGGGACCAATCGTCATCACTGCCCTCGCCCTCATCTTCTTCCTCTAGGCTGGCCTCAATGACCTTTTGTTTTGATAAATGACGCCCCTTTTCTGCATAAACTTTGGAGGCTTCATGCGCAGACGAAATAACGGCGTCGTCCTGATTCTTTATTTTGCCTCCGCGCTGAACCCATTCTTCCTCCTTCGCCCGTATAACTTCTCCACGTTTGGCATCTGCTTTTGACATCATTATCTGGTTCAGCATAGCCTGTGTAATCTGGGGGTCCCCTTTTTTGGCCTGCTGTGTTCCTGCACGCCGGAGCAGGTCAAAATCACCGAGTGTTTGAGGATGTTCTTTTGCCTTCTGTTTCGTCAAGCCAACCCTTCCCAAATTGAGTTGCCTCTTGCGACCTTCTGAAACTCGTTTCTTTCGTCCAGACCTGCGTTCCGCATCTTCCTCCTTGATGGCCATCTGCATGTTGGGTGCCTGTACAATTTGCAACTCGTCATCGTCCTCATCGGATTGAAGAGGTCTCTGCATTTCTACGAGACGTCTCTTGGCCTCTAGAAGCTCTCTTTGCCGCGTCGCCTTCTCCTTGTCGTCCATTTCGCTTCTAACGATGGTGCCAACATCCGGGAGATCCTCCCCTGAGCCCTCGCCCAGCTCAGGGAGAGAGCGCATGGCCTTCAGCGGACTCCTCTTAGTCGAATGTCGTTGCGACGGAGAACCATGCTGTTGATATGTTGAAAGAGAAGGGGCAGCGTAGGGGGTTACAGGAGAAGTATGACGCTCTGAGGAAAATTCGGTTATAGGATCTGCTTCAGCTTCAATAGGAGTGTTAGATGCAATCCTTCGTTAAAAGATTAGTGAACACATATGAATAAGCTCAAAGAACTCGTACCTTGCAAATAATGATGCAACTGTATATTGGGATGTTGATGCTTCCGCGCGTGGAATCGATATTTCCTGATCTGCCGCAATACGCAACCGACTGCGAGCAGTCTCTTTAAGCTCCTTTTTAGTGGGCGCCTAAGAATTACTTTTAGCATCAGTATAGAAGCATAAGTCTGGTTGGTCACCGTGTACCTTGATCTTTTTCCGTTTATTTTCCATTTCTCTAGAAGCTTTCTGTGATTTGGAAGAGCTTGTAGGTGTCGGGTCTTCGGAAAAACGAAGAGGGACAACGTCGGGGCGCACATGCGCTTTCCCCTTTGCTCCCTTGGGCTTCCAGACAGGGGGCATATCGTCATCGGATGTGGGCGGAGTTGGAGACGAGTATAATTTCGGGGTAGCGATTGGATGGGGATTTGCTGGCGACGTTGTCAGAGATTCTTTCTGCGCGCCTTCTTCAGAGTCAGAATCAAGAACGACGGCGGTCTTCCGTCTGGCTCGGTTAGTTGGTAGAGGTGAAGCGCCGCGGATGACAGGGCTCTGGGACAAGGGCGAGGAAGCAGGCAAAGTGCTCAACGATCCTTCAAAAACATTCCTAATTAATGTGTCCGTAGCGCTTTCAGCAGGAGAAGTGGGCAAGAGAGGCTGTTTGGGGCTGTCAAGCCTTTGAGAAGATAAAACGATATTGTGTCCCGGCTGTAGCTGTTGATTCGACGCGCTTTTCTCTTTGGTAACACCGGTAATATCTGCGCCATCATCCTCATCTAAGTCTATCTCTTTCAACTTCTTCTTCCACGCGAACTGAAACGCAGATGACGCGTCGTGACCACTGTCTTCCTCTTCGTCATCATCAACGTCGTTGGAAAATGAAACGTCCTGGGGTGGATCAGAACTGGGCGGGATTGGCCTGTCGCCCTCCGAGTATCCAGTCCTATAAATGCTATGACTTGACGAGGAGCTCTTGGCTGACTGCAAGATTTCAGCGTCGTCGCTAACACTGGCAACCTGGATAGGTTTCCGGCCATAGACCCTTGAAGCCCGCTTCACGACGGGCGTTACTGGGCGAGATGAAGAGGCAGTGGAGTCTGGGGCAATTGAAGAGTCTTCATGGACTGGCATGATGAGGATGGTGGGAACAGTTGTCCAGTCAAATCAGAGGACAAGTCAGTCGTTAAGTTGTGACAACGACTGGTATCAGTCACTTTGTGACACTACGCGTTCAGGTTTATCAAGAGGCACAGAGTTACAGGAGGAGAGGTACAAGTAGGAATGAATACAAAAGAGGTGTCATAAGAGGTCGTGTTATTCTTGAATTGCTATCATCATAACTAGTCGTGAGCAAAAAGAAAGATAAATGAGCTGTGGATAAAGTCAAGGCTCTTATCACGATTCGATTTTATCGTGCCGACAACATAGGCTGCCAAACGCCATAAGATATTTCCTCCAAATGATGAAGTTGGACGCGGTCCCAGACAATAGGTATAATGTTAGCCTACAGGACGGTTTGGTTTACTATTGTTCAAAGAATAGGGTTCGATCTGACCTGTAAATAATGAACACATGCCCTCGAAATGCGTCGCGCTACCGTCTCCAGGCTGACACGACCGTGATATGTTTCCAGCGGAAGTTCGTATGTCATTGACGAATATCCATGCCACTAAATTTTAGAATTTAATCTGAGGAATCGCCGTTTCATGAGCGAACCTACCTGAATTTTTAATAGGATCCTACTACGGCTATCCGCATGGAAATCGTACACCTTATAGGAGTCATTTCCAGACAGTCGCACATATTCTTGCGCCTCCGCCAAGCTGATTCCTGACGTGAATGAGCCCCTGCGCTTGAATTTGATCTTCTGAGATCCTGGAAGACGATACGAGTCGAGAATAGGAGTTGGATAAGTAGCGTAAGAAACAGAGTGACGGCGGTGACGATGCCCCACATCATCGTAATATGGATCGCGAACATCAAGATTTTCATATGCTGATGAAAAAGGTTGTACTAATCTTAAGTTGAGCAGAAAAAGAAAACCGATAGCAGACTTACAAGGGCCAGTCAACCTGTGGCTAATTGGAAGTGTGGCAGCCCGTGATGCTGGACCATACACTGAATAAGCTGGCTGAGAATGATAATTGTTGAGTGAGGAGCATGTTCAGCATGAAACTGAACTTACGTTTGGGTACCCATCTTCAGGGTAAATGGCATGCTGCACAGGCGTAGCAGGGTAGCCCATGGATCGTCGAGAAATAGTACGACTAAAATTATCGTATGCGGGATAAGCCATATTAACTGAACGCCAGGGTAGCTTGGGGAGAGGGAGAGGGCCAGATAACTCCTAGAGACATTGTCTCCTTATATGCATAAAAAGGTGGCCACGACGAGGCTGGCTACCGTCCTATTGAAGCCACGAGGATGAGGGGGTACAGCTCAAGACACAATGGGTTTGTCTAGACATGGACGGCCAGGCCGAGGTTGCTGCCGAGAGCACGGGTTGTAGACACAGAGAGAGCCGAATACAAAGCACAAGTACATAATTAGGTGAACATTAATTTAGGTTATTGGTGCTTCAACCTTCATCGAGGTTGCCTCCACCTCTTTGAAACACTTCGGCTTGCAGCTTACACAGGCTCGGAAATGAACTCGTTGAGCCAGTGGCATAATAGCATCTGCCTTGCACAAAGCAGCATAACCTACATTCCAAAAAGAGTTCGACATTCTCAAGTATGTATACACGCCTGTGAAGCTTTGGCATGGTTAATCTGAAACACAAACTGGGGGTCACCAAGCACACCAGTGACTGTTTTTGCCTGCGAAGTCCATAGAACAAGCAGAACACATGTGTTCGACGCGAGGAAAATCCGTCACTTGTCTTGGGGAGCTAGTTGTCAGTAGTTGAAGTAGTTGTTGACAGTTAGAACTTATTAGAACACCGTTCAAGAAATTATATCACGTGATCGTTTACTTCTCTTCGTCAATCAGTGACGCCTTGATTGAGTCAAGACTCAGGCCCCAAGGACGACCAACATCTTTCTTGCTTTTTTTACCATCTGTCACATACTCTTCTCATACATCTCTGTTTTCCCTAAGCTGTCAGGATGACTTGCAGAAACAAACTCATTGCTTCAGCGCAACAGTTGTGTGACGACTTCGCCAACAAGAAAGACATTGGCACTTTAATCTCGCACTTTTCCACGACGCATCAGATCACTGCGTTTGAACACGGTGAACCCTCGTTGGCACCATTCCTAGGCAGGCTGTTTGTTGGGTCCGATGGAGTACGGACCTACTTTGAAACGATTGCGTCACTCCTGTCCTATGAGAACATGGTGTTCTCCGATCGTAACTTCGTGGTAGACGTAGAGTCCCGTAAAGTGGCGACAAGGGCTAGTGGACGGTTCACCTGGACAAGCACAGGGGAGAGCTGGGATGAGATATTTGCCTATATGTTGAGCTTTGATGAGGAGAACAAGGTCATCGATTACCAAGTCTGGGCAGATTCAGGTGCTGCTTATCTGGCGAGCAAAGGCATCCTTGATGTTACCAGGAAAGGTAACTAGGTATGAGCCGTGCACATCTCTCGCTGTAGCTTGGGATTTTTGGACAACGGCAGATGTAATTGTCCTTCAAAGAAATAATTATTACATGCAGATATGTTTCCATCTCTATTTTACAAACTAATAACTGAAAGGGTTGCATCCACAAATCGCAGCCCTTACCGCAAAGCTTCCGACGCTGCCAAGCGCAACCCCACCAACAATCGCGAAACCTGCGACAGTCGCCGCGACATCGACTTCATCCCTTCTTCCCTTCAACCTCGGATTGTGTTCTAGAGAAGGAGCGGTCATCATTATCACACTGGACAGATAACCATTTGATAGGCCAAACGCGAGAAGAATGAGCATGAAGAGTAAATCAGAGTTGATGATGGGGGTTGTTGGCAACCCTGACGATGGACGTTGGACATTACACATGAGGAAGAGGGGTATGAACAGGGTCCTGGATAGAGATATCACCACCTGCCAGTTGGCAGACCAGATAACCAGGCTCGGAATAGCACAAATGTATCTTCCAAGGAAGTCGCCAACATTGAAGACAAGGAAATGGATTGCGGTGAAAAGCAGAGGATGGGTGGCTGGGTTAGTAGGCTGTACTGAGGCTGATATGGGAGGGAAAACAGCCTAGAAAAATGGTCAGAGCCATGAATTAACGACGGGAGAATGCGTACAAGAGTGACAATGAATATGTACGCTACTGCCACTTCGAACGTGATGTTGACCTTAGCAACATGCATAACCCGATCCCAGTTACTGTGCGACTCTCGTCCACGAGAAGTCAATGGCTGTTCTCCTTCGGGAGCTCCAAGGGTAATCTTTTGCTCCAGGGATCCAACGAGGGTCTTATAGGTTGGCTTCGAAACAAGAATGTTGTGCGCGAATTTGCTGATGACAAGGAAAAGTGCGGAGAGCGCGAAGAAGACACGGGCAGAGTTCTTCTCCGCCCCTCCATCAATAGCATTGGCTGCAATCTGCTCAGGTGTAGCTCTCCAGATGAAAAGGGCGGAGCTCAGAACCTGCACGCTGCTCACAGCCACAGCCACAGCTGCTTGCCCCGACATCATGGCTTGTACAGCCTGAGGGCCGAAAAGGGACGCAACAGCGACGACAGAAGTCTGCAAATAGGATCCTAGCGCTGCTTGGATAGCCCCCACGGTGAGAATGAGGGTGAAGAAGATGCCAGGTGGAAGACGAAGATAGGTGGTAATCGTCAGAAAGAGGCAGAAAAATGTAAGCCATATGATGCATCGTCGGATTTGTCTAGAAGGGGACGTCTGCGTTGCTGGTGTCATTATAAAGGATGGGTAGTAGCAATTTTGACCTACCTGTTTCGAGATAGCTGTAGCATGAGCTAGAAAGACGAAATTGGAGGCCGTGAAGGTCACTGATAGATACGAGCCAAATACACCCTTCAGTGGCGAGCCATTCAGTCGAGTGAGAAAGTATGGCATTGCTGTAATAGTAACTGGAGTAATAACAGTTCAGCAAAGTATGAAACAGCAAGTTCGACGACACACCATTCCATGGCAGAAGGACACAACACCCTAGGACGAAATGAATCCACCTAACCTGGGCATCGACCACTACAGCCGGTGGATCTGCAGGAGAAAGGGGCTCGTCACAGGCCGGCTCTTCGCCAGCATCGAGCTCGAGAACATCAGAAGAAAGCTCTTGTTCAACCTCTGGCGCGAGGGCTTGAGGAACTGAGTGGTATAAAGCCTCTGGGGATCCTGGAGGTGGCATGATTAGCGGAGACCTGGAGATTCGTTGACAGAGTCAATGGTGTGCGAACATCACATTTATTTAGTTATAGACTCCGCCATCGTGGACGGAGCTTAGGTGTTCACTCAATATCGTGAAGACTGATACCATCTCATTCACAGAAAGCCTATTATTATTATAGCGTGTATGTTTAAGATAGCATGGACTCTGGAATGACTTGGTTGGGTTCGTTCTTGAGCGACAAAGCCGTAAGGCGCTGCCTTTGTTTGGCCTCCTTCCTCTCCTTTCTCTTTGACCGTTTTGCAAGTGTTGCATCGTCGTTGACCTTCTTCCATCTCTGTTTCCGAAGGGCTTCTTTCTCCTCCTCGAGCTGCTGGCGCCACTTGAAGGCTGCCTCGGCTCTTGCCTCTCTGGGTGTGCGCCCAGAGAGATCTTCGAGCTCTTCCTTGACCAACGCCTCAAATCGGGCCTTCTTCTCTTTCTGCCACCCTAACCAACGAGCGTGTTTCTTCGCACGGGAATGAGGGTCAGAAAGTTCTCGGAAAAGGTACACCTCGACTGGCGGTGAAACCCCGAATGTGTTAGGGATGTGAGGGTTGTACAAGGTACGGAGGAATTGGGATTCCGACGGGGGTCGAGGAATCAACCCTTTCATAAGAGGGTTAAAGGCAGGCGGTTGGTAGGTGACTTTCATGACCTCTTCCTTAGTTGTGTCAATAGACAGAGCTGGTAAAATGTCAGCTTAATTGGTATCCATGAAAAACATTCAGTGTGCTTACGCTCCGGTTTGCTTCTGAGCGCAGGCTTGGGCCATGGAATGGATAGTCTCTGACCCGAGAGATGGGGGACTGAAGGCACGGTCTTCGTAGCAAAACGCTGCCAGTCAAAACGGCGGAAAAATCGATTCCAAAATGGCTGTGACGTGCCAAGGCGTTGGGCGAAGACCCTACATAGTGTAATGAGATAAATCGAAGAGGAGTCGTCCTCGACAAATACTCACGGTACAACTTGTGGCTCCGGTGCCTTAGCTGTTGGAGGCAGTTCATAATTACCAAGAAAGAGTTGGCATCGCGAATAGTGATAGTTTTTGCTGGGTGGAATTTTGCCCTTTTTGTCTTCTCCAGTCTATGGAAGGTTAAGTAGTGCAATGCTACAAAACAACTTTGTTCAACTCACATTGGCCTGCCCTTTGACAAACACCCGGTTGCTGAATCGGTTGATACTCAGCACTTCGTGTAGCGTGTTATTCTTGTCCCCAAGTAAACGAATTTGGTCTCCGGGAACGATATTCCAATATTTAATTCTATCCCTAGGGCGGACAGACTTGACGACTGGGTCACGAATACCAGTCCGTTTGAAGTACGCTTTGGGAATAGGAAGGAGGTGTCGGAAGTGCTTGGTCCATGGTTGTGTGGTAGTTGCACCAAGCAGCTGCCGACGCGTAAACGGCGTCGCGACCTTCGGCATTGGAGAGGTTCAAGCAAAGTGTCGAGAGGTAACAAGTGTCAATTTGAATGAGGTGAGGAAGTTCCAAAATTTGGACATGTCACGTGCTCCCTTAATTCCTCCCTCGTTCAACGTTCCTTCTCACCAAACTCCAGCAGTACTCACCGCCTCTCGGAAAGAATAGACTTTACTCTTAAGACGTCGCCCGTGAGTATTGCAGAGACTTCAACAAAAATAAAAATTCATGTTTAAGGATGCTTAAATCACATTCGCACTCTTTTCTTGTCAAGTCGTCCGCTTTCACCTTGTGACAAACAATGTCTTCTCTTCGCTTGGCCGTCTGTTTACAGCGTCATGCTTTACGATCGACCCCACGCCTAGTTGCTCATCGTTCTTTTCCTGGAAGTCGCACATACGCGAAACAGTCCAAGTCTACGTCAAAATTCGTCCCCGGTTCTAAGCAACCTATTACCGATCCCGCCGCTCAGGAGGAATATGCAAAGGCCGAAGGCAGCATGAAGACAACTGTCGAATGGTATAGAAAGGAATGCGCAACACTCGAATCGCGTGCCAGCGGACGCGTAACTCCAGCTTTGCTCTCCCCAGTTCGCGTTAAACTGCCCAACATTGATGCAGAAATGCGCCTTGAGGAAGTTGCGACTGTTGGTGTCAGGGAAGGGTCTACCCTCCTCGTCACCCCCTTCGAGGAAGAGGTCAAACTTCCACTCTTTCCCGGAATTTTGACTAATCGACTTTGGAATGTAGAGCTTGAAATTTATCGAGGAGGCAATCTATGCCGCTAAGCTTCCGGGAGTGGTACCTCAGCGGCAGGATAGCCGTACAATTAGAATTCCGCTACCAAAGTACGACATGCTTGTCTGCCTCTGACTTCCCATATTAACATCGTTTAGGCCAACTGTAGAAGCCAGACTTTCACTGTACACTGGAGCGCAACGGAAAGCGGAAGAAATTCGCGTTCAGGTGCGAAAACAACACCAGGCCAGCCTAAAACGTGGAAAATACGAAAAGCACTCTATAGAACTAGAGGAGGTTAGTGGCGATTACTCTTTTTGGCTTTTACTTACTCGTTATATTTCCCCAGTTCCAAAAATTGACAGATCGAAATATCAAAGATATCGACAACATCCTTGCCAACCTTAAAAAGGCCACAGGTGCCAAATAATACGCCGCTATTACTTTAAATACCCACATACAGTACAATGGCTCTGCACGACGTATTTCGGATACACGGAATGTTTAGAAGTCTACAAATAAAAACCGCTAATAGTCTCCCGAGCGATTCTAAACCCTAAGCTCAAGCGAACGATGTGTGTCAATAGTAGTGGATACAAAGCAATGGTGATACAGAAAGCAAAATCGTAAAATGAATGTTCGAACGTCGATGCGTCATGGCTCATGTCATCCAACAGTCACTGGTTTAGGGCCACTCCATACTGTTGAAGACGTACTTGGTTCCTCAGATTCAAGTGTCTACAAAATAGTTCAGATCGACCCGTATAGAGCCTAAGGAAAAGTGAACTGACCTCGAGCAACATACTCAATACCTGATCGACTTCTGAAGGGGAAAGCCCTCCGCAACCAGCGCCAATCAGTCTCCTGTAATCTGCCATCCTGCCACTAGTCCCTGCCTCTGCCTGGAAGGAGACAAGTTCCTCAAAGGTGATTTTTCTTCTCTTGCGAAGTTGATTGATCTCTTCTCTTAGGGCCTCGCAAGCATTGTGAAGCTCATTGGGATCAGTAGGTATATCAGCGTGTAAAGTGATGAGGTCAGAGATGTCTTCAACCTGTGCTTTCCTTTTCCCGTGAAGCTTTTCGGAATCCACTCTACCATCGGCGTCCATATCTTCTTCGACCGTATACGAAGCTGTCGCTGCTGTTACGATTAATTCCCCATTTGCCGCCCCTCGAATGGCGGCTTCCCGTATTTCTTCATCTTTGACCCATTTCTCCCAGCCCAACCGGTATCGGCGGCCCATTTTTGTGTATAGTTCGTTTTCTAAACTTCGTAGAGTATCCTTGGCTACGGGCAACCCCTCAGTTTGAGCCTTGAGTGCCGCGACAGAGCGCTGGTTATCAAGAATTTCTCCTTGAATATTACCGAGAAGGGCATGGGCTTGAGTCATGTCGCGCTCTTTATCCTTCAGTTCTTGATCAAATGAGGCCGCAAGGCTATCTAACATGCTAGTCATGTCATTTACACATCGCGTACTTGCTCTCTGTGCAGCAACAGAATGGTGGAGGGGTGGACGATCGCCGTTGGATGGAGCAAAGGAATAGTTAGGACCTGAATTGGACGGTGGATATGCAGCTTGAGCATTTCGAAACGACATAGAATTTGCACGGGAAGGAGGAACAGGCGACGATCGAAAACGCTCATCTTCAATTATGTAGTCCTCAGTGTTTTTGCCGTCGTTGTTGACAAGCTTGGGATCTGCACCATGGTCGATAAGAAGTTTGACTAGCCGTTTGCTCCTGCACCTAGCAGCCATGGTCAAAGCAGTTTCGCCATCTTCATCCTGGAAATTGATGACGTCCGCCAGCTCCTTTGGATATTCAGCGAGACGGATAAGAACAGTCTCCAAGTAATAACGTGCAGCATGTGATTTGCCCTTCGACATAGCCACATCCACTATGTGGTGGAAAAGGGTGCGATTGTAGTTGTCGATGTTGAGCGTTGACCGGTGAAGGAGCTCGTATAGCTCTGGGAATTTGCGCACATCGTAGTTATTGGCGAACATGACGCTACGCATGAGCGCAGTCTGACCAGCCTTGTTAACCTTGAAAATATCGGCTCCTGCTGTTAGGAGTAATTTGACAATGCGAATGCGCCCCATTGCACATGCCCAGTGCAGAGCCGTATGCCCATCATCGTCAATAGCCATATTTGGGTCGAAGTCTGGTGGTGGAGAAATTAGGATGGGCGGGATCTGGTTCGTGTCCGATATGAAGTATTCCAGAATTTGGTCCCCGTACGAACGGGGATCCCCTGTACCGTTTCGTTCAACATCCGGTTCGTCGTCGTATTCGTCGTCAGCAGTGCGGCGATACCTGTTGCGGCGGCTTTTACCTGCATGGCGGCCATCTCCATGACCAGTGGAGCTATAAGAGGGGACAGGGCTGCGAATGGGGGAAGGTGTCCGAGAGCTTGAGGAGGCCTCGGAAGGCGATGGTGTCATAGACCCATCCTCTGAACCTCTGCCCGATAACAAAGTCTCATGATCACTCTCCTCGTCTTCAATTCCAGGTGGCATACGACGGGAAGAGCGCGTATGGACCATAGGGGTAGATGATGAGTCCCCAGCAGGCGGCCGGCGCGTTGGCCGGGCTGTGCTGGCAACCAAGTGTTTCGGCGCCAAGGGGGGACTCTTAGCAGCTGGCTGAAATTCGATGATGGGCCTCAGAAGGCTCTCGCAGTTGTATTGTTTTGCTAGGCTGAGTCCCCGCTCGAGGGGAATCCATGTACCTATGAAATAGACGTCAGTTCCACTTCTTGACGCGTCAAAGCGGGCATATCGGACCTTGGTACTTGCCGTACCCTCCTTGGACTTTCTCGTGTTCTCCTTTCTGTACTTCGCGTTCAAGCACGCGGGTACGTTGTGGCTTGTCGAAGCCTGCAACCTTGAGTATTTGTGTAGCATTTAGCCACGAGTCAGCGCGCCGGCGCATCACGGCTACACCCTTGCACATCCTGAACGCGTAGAGGCGGTAAGCACACGTGTTAATTCGCGTCGATGCGTACGCACATTTCGTAGACGGGTATTCCGCTGTAGGTAGCCTAGGTTGAAGTCAGATCGACAAGTTACAATAGGGATTCAAGCAAGAGAATTGACCTTGAAAATCTGAGTTTCCGGCATGGCTGAAGGGAGAAAAATTTGGCCAGTCTTTCCTACTAGTGGATGGCGGCGAACCCTGAGTAATTGGCAGCGCTAGATGGCTTGCGCAGGGGGGTTCAGGTAGTGATGGCAGTCGCGCAAAGGTGGGAACGCGTGAAACAACAAGGACAAATACTCGGACGTCGGATGTGAGCTTGAATGTACTACTATTAAGTACTTACTGTAAACTAAGTGAAGTACGACCGACGGTCTTTCTGCGCAGGAAAGTGAAGTCGGCTGGGAATTGATACTGAAGTTTGAATTTCAAATTTTTGAAACGCATATGTAACATTCATAAGGCACATTCAATACTCCTTATCTTCATCTGAGAACAAAGCATGCCACCGAAACAAGAACGCGTTTAGTATACTATGGTCCTGGGTCCATCATCAGTAGGTCGTGCACGAAATCGCGTACTACTGATATACACATGTCGGTAGACTGGCAAAGCATTCAAATCAGCCGTTTCCTAAACATCACTGATACTTTAGGACTTGGCGCGACTGATATGCCAAACCATGGATCGACAGGGCGCGAACCGTTGTTCTCGAACGCCACATCATAGTTGAGGACGACATGTGCAAGTAATCCTTTTAGTTCATTGACGGCAAAGAACCGTCCTGGACTGAGCCGGTAAAACTTAGCATCAAAAAAGAGATTGGAGTGTCGTTCATACCACGCGTGTTTGCCATGGCCAAAGACGATATACTCGTGGTTGAGTGCAACCATTTGATGCTTGCTAAACCCCTCCGCCTGTAGTTCCCTCATCTTAGAAAACCTGAAGCCATCAAATTCCAAAGGGTGTGTGTAATTTTCCTATGTAGTTGCGCATAAGCAGTGTTACTTTGAAGCGGATTGTAAATATACCTCGTCATGGTGCATCGAAAAGGTGGCAACGGCAATTACATTTCCTTTTGGTACAACGGTCCCATCGGAAAAGGTGAAGTCCTTGAGAACTTTTCGCATCATATTCACTAGATGACCACAGGGAATGAAATAGACGATACATTTAAACAATGGGACAACATACCCGCACCATTGCCTCCTATCCTCTGTGACTCTTTGATGAAACTATCAAGCTTCACCATCTTATGCAGTGAAAGTTTCGAAAATCCTTCCTGGCTGACTACTGACTCTACCTCTTCGCGCAAGTCTGAAATATATCCCGGATGAGATGCTAGATCAAATAAGACCTGTGTAAAAGCCTGCAAATGATATCGTCACGGTTCATAAATAAAGCCTGAAGTGCCAACTAAGCCTTAGCTACCATCGATGTCGTATGAATGGCCGCGAAATTAATGCTGAGTATCCGCAGGGTGAGGTCTCGAACTGTACGCTGTTCTCCTTGAGCCAAATTCAATAACCAAGTCAAGGCATCATTCTTAAAGTGCGTAAGTAATACTGCTACTTTAGAGAGTCAAAATATATATTCACGGGTCTGCCGGGCCATTCCTTTCCATATTCGGCCTCCTTATCAAGTCGTTTTTGAATAATAGGGCCAAGATGGTGCATAGCACGCTCAATTTGGGATTTAACGTTTGTGAGATAGCGTCCTGCAAGTCTATGGCAAACAGTTTAATGTAAGAAAGTAAAGCTAGCTATAACAATTAAACTTACGGCTTTAAAAAGTTGGGAAACAAATTTATAACCTGTGCGGCCTTGATGACATCGATGGTGAATTCGATGTTTAGATCTCTGTAGTCAGGATTTCGGCCTGAGATAGTGAATGATTAAGTTGGATCGCGTATAAAAACTCAAAGCATCTACATAGCGGAAGACCAACGAATAGTCGGTTGCTGGAACGGCTCACGATCTTCATAACCGCAGGAAGTGCTAGAACTGGAGTCCAATCTAGTCTGAGTGGTCAGTTCTAATGAGTGGTTCTGCCTGTGCTCTGCTCTCAGACCTGTAGTCAGAGGTATGAACTCTTGGAAGGCCACAGCAATCTCTTCCTGTATATCCGGGAAACGTTCGACCAAGTTGCGGGTAAGAGACAACTTGACTACATCAACATGGTATGAATCATAATAAAGTTCCGGTCCCATGGTATATATCATTTGAACAGACTTATAGGCTTGGTGAGATTAACATTTCAGCATCTGGAGATACAACTCATACCTCTGCGGCAGCTTCCGTGAATGAAATGCAGTCGTCTGGCGCCTTTCGAAGTTCGTCTACCAACTGGCGGCCACTGATTATCACGAGCCATCTGGATACTCCTGGAACCTTGAATATACCACCGCGATACTGCAGATCGGTCTTCATATGGCCTCCCGAAAGCAACCGAGCGATAGACGCACTTTAACATAACCTTCTTGAATCATGGCACGCGAATTGAACAAAAATTTGTACGCTCCCCTATACGAAGAGAACATTCCTGACTCCCCAACGGTTGGAATTTTACTGATCTGAGAGGGGCGATCCATATGAACGGGCAGAGAAAAATGATGATTAAAAAGCTTACTAGTCTTCTATCCACCCATGCTTCGTACAGCCTTGATGCAGCATAGAGCGTAAAGGCAGCAACCACCGTCGTAATTGCGTGAAAGCGGTCCATTTGTATGCAAAATAACCATGTTGTGTGTAAGTTACATATAAGGGTAATCCCCCGTGGGTTCAGAGGGTTAAGAATGGTGGGACAACGTCCTCAGGTGGCCGTGTTCTCCGAGAACGACTAAGCTTGACATGTCATACAAAGTCTTGACTGAAGATACGGCCGCCGAAGATAAAGAAGTGCGTAGCTGCTTGCCATTAATAAATGACATGGGAGACAGTAGCGGAAGAACAAGAGCGTGGAGTTAAAGAGTTACTTGATCCATGTGATACCATTGAGAAGGCTTGGTGATAATTTTAAATGTCAGTGGCTTCGAGTCTCGACGCCATTTGAGCCTAGAGTGTGTTTAGAGAATCCAGGAGTTGAATGCATAAATTAGTTGGAGGAGTTAATGAACAACCAGAAATTCTTGAAGTTAAAACCACTTAGTGCTTAATCCGATTTCCGATAGCGTTCCGACGTTCAGAGAGGCTCTCCCAACTTTACTTCTTCATGTATATGTACTTCTCACCAGCTTTTCAAGCTTGCCATGTAAGATTATGCGGATGGGCAGAAAAGATGGCAATTACAATGCTTCCAAACAACACTATGCTTGAATATGCAGAAAAATTTGCTCAAAATAACCCCTAAGGACTTCGCTTTCTAAACAGCTGGGCGAGTACCGTTATTAGCAAATGCCATATTATAACTAAGCAAGATGTGTGCAAGTAGCACCTTCAGCTCATGGACAGCAAAGAAGCGCCCAGAACCAGGATAATTTATAATCAGTGAGGTGTTGTGCCAAACTTGAGTTTACCATGCTTGTTTCCCATTCCCAAAGATGTAGTTCATATAATGTTTGAAGTAGTGTCTATTTATCAAGAAGTGTTATATTCTATATACTTAGCAGATACAGCATCAGTGAAGTACAACTAGTAATCAATGATTTATTGATCAAATGTCACCTTGGCCATGGTGCACTATGGCCACCTGGCTGCACTCTATACCATGCTATGGCCACATGACTGGACTCTATACATCACTATGGCTACAACTGAGGCACTATGACCAATTAAGTGCCTTTGCTGATGAGCACCGCAGTACTATCAAAGACTTGAGCCCTCTCACCACAGACAAGATTAAGTAAATCTCCGAACTCCCTTCTTGTATTATATCGCGGGCATTGAAAAGAAACTTATAGGCACCTAGGTATGAAGATAAGATCCTAGACCCCCCTATAGTTAGTATCCTGCTGAGCTGGCCTAGAATTAGTTTCTAAAGAGGGAATAAAATAAATATCCCATATTATATTCACCACTTTTCTATTGGACCAGGCTTTACAGAGGCCGAAAAAAATGCAGAGGAGGGTGAGTGCGGCCAGAGCTACAGCTATAGGGATGTCCATCAAGGGATTGTCAGTTGGGGCCCTCACAGCTCCGACTTTGATTGAGCTCTTAAGTACTGAAGCCATTATGAAACAGAAGTAGACTCTGAGAATCGCCGGCCACCCAGAGAGCTCCAAAAGGACATCATTAAGAAGAGGTGACCATGGGTCAGGGCTTATAAATAGCTTAACCTCAACAAGAAGAGCTGCGAATGCGATGATGATGATCCTTACTGACGGAGGCCGAGGGATATACCGTCACGTGGTTTCCTTTTTGAACCAAGGCGCAACACGCCTCTTTCGTTCTACACCTTCATCACTCGCGTTCATCCTGCTACTGCCCCCTACGCATCATAAATGGCTCCAAAATGTGAGCCTCTTTGCCATTTTGGCGACAGGTAACGTTTCTTGGCTATGTTGTGCTCAAATATGATTAAATTCACACTGCATTATCACGCAGACTCTATTTCACCACATTCCCTCACCCTGCCCCGCACCCTCATACTCTTAATCTACCCGGAGAGCCTCCAAATCCCCCACGCATTCGTGCACGACCTAGAGCCGGGCCCTCAGCTTCTCCCGATGACATGGCTGCATACTACTACTTCACAATCGACGACCAGCTTCTGTATCTCTCTTTCTTCCAGGACTGGGGCCCACTAAATCTGGCTATGGTCTACAAAGCATGCATTCTCATTCATGAACTCCTCGAGGTCCGTTAATCTGGAAACAGCCCTGCGCCGCATGCCACTCACGTGCACTCATATTAACAGGACAAAGAACTTGCATCATACCGCCTGGTCCTATATTCCTCTGATGATCCTCGCCGAAAAGCAAATGCAGCGCTACTCATGGCACTCTATCTTGTAAATGTTTATCTTGCGTTGTCACTGAGACTTTATTTCGGCTGACGCATGGATTGCAGATGATCGTTCAACGTCGTGCCCCATGGGAGGCCTTCCACCCAATCGCTGAAGTTGAATTTATGCCGTTTCGAGATGCAGGACGCGGACCCTCTGACTTCAACCTTAGTATTCAAGATTGCCTTTGGGGTATCTGGAAAGCTATGCAACATGGCCTGCTCGACATGAGTGAGTTCAGTGTTGAAGACTATGAATACTACGAGAAGGTGGAGAACGGCGATTGGAACTGGCTTACACCTCACTTCATCGCTCTCGCCTCGCCAATGGACCCCAACTGGCTCAAACAGCAGAAGGAGAAAGGAGGTCCGAAATTATCAGGATCACGGACATCCCCAGGCAACTCTGCTCTATCATCATCAACTTCCAGCAGTCTTGCTTTGCAGCGTAAACTGCCTCAACCATTCATTAATTGCCTGGAATATTTCGACAAAAGTAACGTCAAACTTGTTGTCCGTTTGAACACCGAACTCTATGATCGAGCTACGTTTCTGGATCGCGGCATCGGTCACATGGAGTTATATTTCGATGATGGAACCAATCCGACGGATGAGATTGTACGTACTTTCATCGACGTCTCTGATCGCGTGATCCAGTCTGGAGGTGTAGTAGCCGTTCATGTAAGCGTTACCCAGTTATTATTTCCTATGTTCTGACGTGCTTGAATTGGATAGTGCAAAGCTGGTCTTGGACGAACGGGTACTTTGATCGGCGCCTACTTGATCTGGAAATATGGCTTCACAGCGCACGAGGTCATCGCGCTGATGCGCATTGTTAGACCAGGCAGTGTCGTTGGCCCTCAGCAGCAATACATGTACCTTAAGCAGCTGGAGTGGGTGAAATGGGGAGCCATTGATGAAGCGAGAAAACTTCAGGCTGCAGCTCCGAGTTCAATTCATCTGGTCACCCCCGCCACACCTCCCGCTGAAGACCATGAAGTGGAAATGCCAACAACACCCACTGCCGCCCCTCTGTCCCTTCCCCCCGTGACCCCAAGCCGACATGTCGCTATTGCCGCTGCAAAGGCAGGCGACATCGCACCTCCCGGTCAACCCCGCAAAACTCCTGCTGCTAAACGAATGGCGCAGGATTCGGATATTGATGAAGAGGATGATGTGTTGCCCTCTTTAGACTCTATACATACACGCGCCAGAACCAAGCCTACAAAGGCTTCAACTTCGCGGGGCGTAACTGCCTCTGAGCGTCCAGTGCGCGTTACTCGGTCCACAGCTGCTGGTACCAACGTTCGCAAAGCGAATAACGCGCTAACAACTCCAGCATCCCCAGTCAAATCGTCAGCTCAGCCCCCTAATAAAATTCCCCGATTGGCTACTACGAAAACTGCGTCAGCTGCAAAAGCCCTTGCGGCTGCCGTTGCGGTAAACACGAAAGCGGCTCCGAAACCTGTGACTACACGTCGTCCCAATCCTCCACCATCACCTGTTCCGTCCCGCCTTCCGACTTTGGTTCCATCGAGACGACCGTTGACGCATGCTTCATCACTCTCTGAAGCTGTCAGCTCCGCAAACCCAAAATCTGAGGTGACAGATACATGGATGAAGACTAACGCCTCGGCTGTGGTCACCCCTGCGACGACTTCTGGACGCCCTGGCCTACGGAGCGTGAGGCGCAGACGGAGCAGCTTTAGTGCTGCGGATGTCGTTGCATAAGGCTATTGTCCGGTCCGCCTGACAGACGCTTGACAGGGGATCCCCTGTATTTACTATGATGCAAGGATATTTTTTATTTTTCGGTCTTTGTGGGCGGCTATACCTTATCTAATCTACAACATTCTTCTCGTCGTTGGCATATTCCCCCAATCCCCACCCATCCATAACCTTATATATCATTGACGGCTCATGTATTCACCATTCCATACACACACCACTGTATTGATTTTGGATGCCAATGAGATCAATTGTGCGTTCAGGCTACCCAACTGTTGTGCTTGCTATATTTTGTGTTCATCTCAGATTACTTCCTGGAGTATTTGTGAACACATTCGAAGAACCATCTTAAATCCTCAGGGTCAACTCCAGGAGTGATTCCATGCCCAAGATTTGCGATCCACCCTCCTTTGCCCTCGCTAAAACCTTCAGACATCCGCTTGACGGCTGCCTCGATGGCGTCTCTTCCGCCATACAGGACGTTGGGATCCATATTTCCTTGCAGCGCCACCTTGTCCCCAACAATCCGTCTTGCTTCTGCTGGGTCAATAACCCAATCAAGTCCGAGAACGTCGTACCCGGCATTTGCTGCCAAGAAACCTAATGCATGATTAGCCCCCTTGGCAAAGAGCGTCATGGGCACTGGTGGGAGGTTTTCGGCAGTGAGACGCCTCCGTACATTCGTCGATATGTGGGCGAGTGTTGGGTATGAGAATGTGGAAAAGTCATGGGGCGATAATTCACCTGCCCATGAGTCGAATACTTGTAGAAGCTGTACATTTTTAGCGAGCGGCTGGTGATCAAGATAAATGAAGTGACTTCACCTGCGCCCCCGCCTTGACTTGACCAACAAGGAAATCGACACACACATCTGCAATCCGTACCAATAAAGCCTTCGATTCTTCTGGGTATTTAAACAACCAAGTCTTCGCTTTTTGAAGGGTTTTGCTCCCTCCTCCTTCGATCATATACGCAAACAGCGTCCAGGGTGCTCCACAAAACCCTATCAAAGGAACTTCACCGCCCAGCTCATGTCTTGTCTGCGTGATAGCGTCAAAAACATATTTTAGCTCCTTCTGCACATCGACCTTTTCGGTCAGCTTGCTGATATCCGCAGGAGTATCGAGAGGTTCCGGGAAAGAGGGTCCAGGATTCATGAGGACTTCCATTCCCATTGCCTGTGGAACGACGAGGATATCACTGAAGATGATTGCTGCATCTATCAACCGTGTGTATCGTTGAATCGGCTGAAGAGTGATTTTCGTCGCTAATGCTGGTGTCCTGCACACTTCAAAGAACTCATGCGATTCGCGCACTTTTCGAAATTCTGAAGGCAAGTCAGCTGATAGTAGGGAGAGAAGATGGTCTAGATCTGACCAGGTAGATATCGTCCGGCCTGTCGCATTACCCATACGGGTGCCCTTTCAGTAGCTTCACCTGTGAAGCTGATAAGTTTACGTGTCGCCCTTGATGCTGCCATCCTTCAATAATCACCTCTAGCTGCCCTCAAAAGCAAATCATTCCGAAGTGGTGGAAAGTTGTTCAAATTGGCCATTCAAGGTTTGCTGTTCAAACTATCGTGAGACTAGTTTTCTGGTGTTAGTGAAAGTTAACCTACCCAGATTCCGACGTGTCTTGTACTTCGTGTCGTCGCCGAGAAAAGTAAAGATAACGATTATCTACTCGAGGTCTCGAAATCATATGTAAACCAGAGTCACGGGTACTTCAATTTCATTTCAAACTCCACATTCGTCATGACTGTCGACAGTCCTGCTCAGCTTGTCAACGAGTAAAGGACCTCAATTTGCCTTATATTTTCTATTCTTATTTCTTTCTGGGTACATAACAGGTTCAAAAAATCGGGAGAGTTTGATCGTCTGCGACAAAAACTGCTCGAGGTCGTACGAGGCGTAAGCACCTCTCAATAATCGCCACAGGCCCATTGAAATCATGCAAGAATATCGTAGAGCGGCATGGCAACTCTCAAAAGGCGCGTTGGTGAAGTTGCCCAGCAGCGATTCAATTCCGACCCAAAGCTCTCCTTTATGCCGCCCGATGCAATCTATAAAGAGCTAATGGATGAAATGGACAGGTGCGCTCTAGCTCAAATGATGAATTCTGAGGAATAATATCTGTAGGTTTCCAATAGTCGATCGCGTGGCTGAGGACGTGCGGTTGCTGTCTGACCCATCTTTTACTGAAAGCATTCGTAGCTCCATGCAGAAAATTCTTCTTGACTACAAAGAACAGCAATCTCAGCTTATGCCTGGTTCGCATTCCCTGTACTGCATTCCTATGAGTAATTGATCGATGAGTGCCGTAGATGCCAATGAAGGACCAGTATTATCTGTTGCAACACCATCTACGAATTCACCTCCCATCGAGTCATCTGGGCCATCTTCGACATCTGTCCTCGTTATTTCCGCGGCTCCCCCTTCGTCAAGTAGCAACTCTCAGGCGCCACCTCCTATTCCGACTCTCGAAGCTACAACAAAACCAGTTGCTGCCCTAGGAGGACCTCTGGAAACTGAGCAGACAGATCTCCTCTCTACCGAACAACCACCAGCGGGCAAGGATGTGGAAATGAAGGATGCATCATGACAAGTGGAGAGCATGACACCTACCCGATACCCATCTTTCAAGCTCAATGTAATATAAAGAAAATGGTTTATGTCTTTATATTTGGTACATGTGGGTTCCGAACGAAGGCAGTAACGAGGGAGACAAGATATGTAATAAATACCTGATTCATTAGTACTACGAGGAGGCGCCTTAACTGCATGCAGTCTCCATCAAAAACCTTCGGACTGAATGAGGGCGACAGCTTTTTGGGAACGGGGTTTAATTGTGCATTTGAAAGGTTTAGGATGACTGTCGGACGTAAACTGAAAAGAGGAGACGGAGCGGAGAATACTTGACTTGCCTAATTGTTCCTTCAGTATTCTCAAGCACAGGTTCAATGGTGACCCCATTTTCGACGGATTTGGAAATGTCAAAAACAGCCAAAGTCATGGCGCACGAGAGGAATACCGAGGCGTCCGCGAGATGCATTCCTGGTTAAGCTTCAGTAGATCTTCAAACTTCTGATCGCAAAAATTACCTGGACAGATGCTGGGCAGCAAGTTAGTTTGACCCCAACAACATTAGCGTACGACATACCGCCTCCCAAAGCCAAAGCAAATATTCGTAGGGTCAACTTCGCCTGGCTTACTATTGGTTGCAATAAAGCGCTCCGGAATGAAAGAATACGGCTCTGTATAGACTTCTGGGTCATGCAGAAGTCCCCTAGGAAACAAAAGATGAATTCCGTCAATCATTTACATGACGATGCATATGCTAACCAAATGTTTACAATGACGAGTGTCCCCTCAGGAATGAAGAAACCATCATGCACATCGTCTTTGATTGACCGATGGGGCAGACCTAATACACAGACCGTAAGTCTTAAGACGTCAATAGATATCCTCAAACTTCGGTGCTCACCAATTGGAACCACAGCGTGCCAGCGGAAGACCTCCTTTACGAGGGCTTCTATGTATGGAAGATGTGGACGGTCGTCTAGTGTAGGAAGCCGGTCGTTGCCAACGACTAAGTCCAGTTCCGCCTGGGCTTTCTTAGCAACCTCAGGGTTCAAGGCCATAGCAAGGAAGAACGAGTATATCGCAGATACAGTCTAATGGGATATGCATGAGCCCGTCGAGGTTGCGAATGAGAGACCTACAGTGTCAGCCCCCCCTGTGAATTAATAGGTCAGAATTAGATGCAAAGCTTTTCTCAACAGAGGAGAGGCTCACCTGAATAAAGGCTCGCAGAACTCCACTTGATATCGAACTCATCTTCAGGGGTCAAGTTCTTAGTCTCCAAGAAGCCGGATGTAAACGAGAGAGACGCTGTCCCTGCTGCCTAATAATGCTGAGCAAAGAAATGAATAAAAACCAGAAGCGTGTCTTACCATCTCTCGCTTCACAAAATTGTAAGGCTGGTCGACCATTTCGCTAAGAGTAGCAGCCCATTCCTTTGCTGTCCTTTGGAAACCAGCTCCAGGAAACCATTCGGGAACGTATCGCACTAGAAAGAGAATAGTCAAACGATCAGTGGCATGAACCTTAGGCGAAGAAATAGCGCACAAAGGGGAAAAACATCCACGAGATACGCGCCAGGTGCCGTGGACAAAGAGAACTGATTCGTCGCTTGGTCGGCAAGTTCCACGAAGGGATCGTTTGTCTCTTTCACCTCATAGCCATGGGAAATGCGGAGAATGATGGCCCCTGCAGTGCTGAGAGTTTCCATTAACAAATAAAAAGAAAGTGTAAGCTACATCCTCGCTTACTGTCGGATATGTGCGGCGAGATCAGCTGGTTTGGCGAGGATGCGCCGAATGAACTTGTGCGTCTCCAGCTGCTCGACATGCGAAAACTGCTTCAGACTGGCGCGTGTTCCAATGGCACCATGAAATAGACGACGGAAGCGACGAAAACGGTCTCCGTACGGGGTAAGGGCAAGGGAGTTTTTCCAGCCCACAAGATTGCCACCCATTTGCAACACTGGACGATCGGAGTAGACTGGACTCTTCTTGTCAAGCATCTCGCTAGCGACCTTTGTCGAGTTCAGGATTACAA
This sequence comes from Tephrocybe sp. 9980TJB, assembly GCA_018220975.1. NCBI lineage: Eukaryota > Fungi > Basidiomycota > Agaricomycetes > Agaricales > Lyophyllaceae > Tephrocybe > Tephrocybe sp. 9980TJB. Next base: position 73,119 of record JABAJU010000034.1, on the reverse strand, counting down.
TAGGTTGACCCAGGACATTTATTGAAGTTATAGGTCCTAAGTCAAAGTCAGTGGTGGCGTTCAACGCCAAAGAAGAAGACTCGCCATATTGTTTCCCCCACTTGCTGAAAGTCACCCACTCCTGTTTAGAGGGCATATCGAGGACATTCCCAATCAAGGGATAGCCCTTAGGACCAGGTGGAAGATGAGGTTGCTGCTTATTACGAGCAAACTTGCTCAAGATAAATACACCGACTAGAGCGCAGAGAATGTCGACAGAGTTGATGTCGCTTGGAGAAATCATCTCAGTTGGCTAGAAAAGGCTTTCAAGCAGATTACGGAAAGGAGCGCTGGGATATGGTGCAAGAAATGTATTTGTGTACGTCCCGTTTTTAAGCAAATCCCTGAAAACCCCTTCGGGGTGGGGTGAGATAGATCATGAGATTCCCCTTGCGGGACCGGCATAATCGAGAATTGATTTGGGAAGGCACAAGAATGCTTCTTTTACCAAGGGGACGGCCGCGGATATAATTTAAGTAGTACCGTTACTGGCCGCGCTACGCACGAGGCGTCGACAAAGCTTTTCTCGGCCCTCCTGGCTGACAGAAAGATTCCACGAACTATCCGTCACTAAGCCCAACAAAGAATTGGACCTCTGGAAAGCTAGGTGTGTCTGTCAAGCTCGATATTTCTTCGGCACTTCGATATCCGTTAAAACCGCCTCGAACAGGTGCAGTAACAGCAATTTCCAGAATTTGCCGCGACGTCTCGCAACACGAGGCACTGGCGCAGATCAGGATATGCAAGTCTGTGGTTAAAAGGAAGGCAACATCAAAAATACAGGATCACCTGTCCATTGTGGAGTGTGGTTTAAAAGTACTTGTGTTTCTAACTGTGATCAGTCCTATGTAGCACAAACATTCCATAACACATCGCCAGTCCAACTTTATACACGTCTCCAAGAAAAGATATCTCACATTCTGTCCTATGCTCATTCGCCCATATACCCCTTGAATTCCGAGTCATAAGTTGTAGCTGACTGGTCAAAACAACGTTTTAATTGATGATTCTCATTAGGATATTGGCAACCCAAGTAACTCACACCAGGTTGGCCCTCGAGGCGTGACAGATCGCGATCATATTGCTTGCTCGTGTCGATCTTGATGGAGATATTAGCGCACCTCTGTAATCCAATGCTTAATTCTGTGTCCGTTGCGTACGAATCGACCTAACTTACTTACATTTGAACTGAGTTGTTGAGAAGCTGTTTTGCAGGGGAAGATACTCTCAAACGTCTTTGAGAACATTGGTCGTATCCTAAGGGAAAAAGAGAGGTCGTCGTTATTTTCACCGAGCTCTCGGATGGCTTGGCGTGCATTCAGTGTCGCAAGGACAGAGTTAGAGTACACTGCGGATCTCGTTATGACAGATTAAAACAGTTGAAGTGATGGATGCTTACATCTTCCAAGACAGAAGTAGAATGCCGCATAAATCAAAGTTGAGGGCCACACGAGAATCTAGAAGATATAGTTTGAGATATGTCAGTTGGCGGAATGTTCTACGCACGGAAATAAGAGATGCGATGGCGCAGATGCTGGTAAGAACGCCTGTGCTTACTGTAAACAGAATCTAGAAGAACCTCATTAACTGACAGGCAAAGTATAAGAGAGGAGAATCTCACGAGTTTGCTGATCATAGTGTCTGACCTGAAAATGTAATAAATCAAAACGTTTTCATGTGAGCCACATGAACAAACTTTCTAAATCCAGTGCGGGACCGCTGAAGGAAGAAGCACAGCGCCCCAGCGATCAGAGCATCCCCGAGAGCAGCCAGAATGTTGACTGCCATCGACAGCCCCTGGGATTGCGTGTTAGAATTGATTGGCATATCAATTCAAGAAATATAAATCACCTTGAGTTGCTTGAGCTGCGTCCATGTCTGTAGCCTCAGTCTACGAAGCATGTCATGTGTCAGGATAACTTTTACTGCAAATTATGCGTCACTTACGCTTGTATCGTAAACACTGTCACGCATCTTAAGGTTGTCTATTAGGAAGAGAAGAGACATGACCAACCAACAGTGCATCCTAATACGCAGTATAGTCCAATAAGTACTAGTGAGGGTGAAGCAGATGCATACTAACCGAATTCTGATAACACGAGAACCATCTAGAGGGAGAGTCGTAAACGGATGGAGAAGCTTTGTGTTAACAACCTACGATGATCAACAATAGCGAGACATTGTGGTTGCTGACTACGGCATGTTCAGTATCTTCCATAGAGGATACGTGTAATTGTCAACTTACGGCGCCAGACACGGAGTGTTAAGAAGCTGGAAAAGAATCTATAATGATCAAGACATTAAGAGGTTCCGATAGAGGTACCTTTGCACCATAAGGCAAATAAAACCCTTGACGACTTTTATCAGTGACGCGAAGAGAATTTTGAGGTTCACCCACGTTGAAAAGGACTTCGAGCTGATGAATTATTTGAGAGCAAATAAGATTGAAGTAAATGACAATTCAAATAGATGCATAACCCACCAGTATACTCCTGTACATAAGGTGCGTCAACAAAAATCGCAGAGGGAAATATTCTTTGTGCTCACCAAACCATGTCATTCAGCCTCGAAGGTCTATTGTAGTTGGTAATGACGTAGGTATATACTGTGAGACGAAACCGATGTCCGCTGTGTAAACGATGTGATGAAGGCAACTGCTTACCTGTGTGCGATATCAAAGCTTGGTGGACAGTGTCGAACACCCAAGTGCAGGCAACCTGTCAAGGGATAGTTGAGTTGGAGGTCTTTGCGAGCTCAAGAAAAAGTCCCACTAAGGACTTGATGTACCAGACATCCTAAGGAGAATAGCTTATATTTCAGTGATAAACGGCTCTAAAGAAAGAACGTAAGGCCCACCTTGTCATATTTATCAAAGTAATACCATGTCTGAATGCATGACACTTGACTGTATTTACCTGACTGAAATTGAAAGTGAAGAGCAGAATTGATTTACCTCCATATAGGCTAATGAGTGGACGCGCTCAGCCAGGTTCATAGAGAATGGAATGCAAAGACTTACATCCCAGCGAAAATAACACCAATAAGAGCAGCTCCCATGCTTATCGCCACATTTAGCCAATTGTAAGCAGGGTTCGAGAAGTAGAACATACGTGTTATCCACGACAAGAGGTTCTGCATCCGTCATATTACCAAACTACTAGGGAGGGGACTATGGGGGATGATGCTACATCCAGGCGGAGAAAGAGTCTTAAAAAGCGCAAGACAGCGGCAATGCGCTATAATGCACAAGAACCCGAGAATCAGTCCAATGCATTGCTTGTACGTATCTTTCGTCACGCGATGCGTTAGAACGTTCTCTCGTTATCCAGCAAGTAGAGAAATCGGGTTAGCATGTGCATCGAAAAAGCTCAACGTCTTGGGTGCTTCTAGAACGTAAAAAGCGACCATCGTGGCATGTTGAGCATTTCTAATCGGGTATTTATAACTAGCAGCATTGGGTGCTCGTCACATAGGCTAAGGCCAAGTCTTGGAGTGTTGAGTGGGGTAGTCAAGCCTGGAGGTGTAACAAATGCTAATAACGTTGTTGGACTTGGGCAATTTTGAAGAATCAAAATGTAAAGATTGAACCATGACGTGCTTTTTTTGGCACTCTGATGTCACAGCATGAGCAAGGGGCATACGAAGGAGTAGAATTCTGAATTCCTCGAGGTCGCCATGAAGCCATATGCGTGACTGTTGCAATGTAACAAAATATTTGTGACGGTGTCACGTTGCCCACACCTCATCGCTTCCTCGACCATCCTGGCAAGGCCCTGGGCGACTGCTTGAAGCTGCAGCTGGATGTGCGATATCTCAGGATTCAACGTAAGTATATGCTAAGGAATATATTACCACATTCAGAGGATTCTGCTTGTCCAGTGTAACCAATGTTTGATTAAGTACTATCGATTAAGAGGGATGCCAAGATACGCAACATTCTACGCACTGGATATTACTTTAGTGGTGGGGCATAGATTGTGAAGACGCTCGGAGGATCCGCTCGTATACATAAAGAGATGTAATATGCCGGCAACTCCGATCTGCCAGTTGGTAGATAATCCATCTGAATTTGAAATAACCCCGGTTAACCATTTATTACATGGACAGTATACGACGCATTCGTGCGATATGCTCTGGGTATGTTTCCCATATGCTTGGCCAGCCTATCCAAGAATCAGCAGGGTGTTTACCTGCAAAACGTTCCCAAAACGGAAGTGACGTACGGAGAAATTACTTACTTTGATCAAAGTTGAATCAGACTGCTGAGTGAAACTTAGGCAACTCTTCCTTCATCGTCTTCCACAATGCCTCCGATTCACGCTTTGTCTACCCGGGACCCTCAGCATATCTTCGACGACATAGATCGCAACTTCCAGCTCTCTTCCCAGGACCTCGTCGAGCTTACCAAGGCTTTTCTTCATGAGATCAGCCTTGGGTTGTCGGAATACGGAAAGCCTATGGCCATTATGTGCGTAGAGAGAGTTGTATCGAATTCACTGGTGTTAATTGTTTCCTAGCCCAACCTTCGTCACCGGTGTTCCTGATGGTTCAGAGACGGGGTGAGTGTCTCTGATCAACCAACGAATTCATCATCATCATAGTTTCCAGGACTTTTTTAGCACTTGATCTTGGTGGAACCAATTTGTACGTCAACCTAGTATCGGCTATTGGAGTACTTTACTCATGATACAACAGGCGTGTGTGTGAAGTGGTCCTAAATGGTGACAAGACTTTCTCGTTGCGGCAACAAAAGTACAAAGTTTCGGAGTCCTTGAAGACTGGAGAAGCATCAGCACTCTTCGGTGCGTTTTTCGCCCATCATCCTCCTGAATGCGATCCTAACTGATAACTGACTGTAGACTATCTTGCCGACTCTGTGGATGCCTTCCTTACCACACATGCCGCATCCGCATATGCAGATGGACACTCGCGTGACACTGACGTCGTCCACCTCGGCCTGACATTTTCCTTCCCTGTCGAGCAGACTGCACTTGGATCTGGCACAATCCTGACCTGGACGAAAGGTTTCTCTGCCAAGAACGCTATTGGACACGATGTCGTGAAGTTGTTACAGGACGCTTTTGATCGAAAGCACATGCATGTCAAGTGTATTGCTCTCGTGAACGACGTTAGCATATCTCTCTTCGATTATTTATCGATCTGACTATTTTAGACCGTTGGTGCGCTCTTATCGCGGGCGTACACGGCTGGGGGCTGTATTCTAGGTGCTATTTTTGGAACTGGCACAAACGGTGCATACCTAGAGGAAGTTGGTAAGTGGCGACCAAGCCTTGACGTGTCTTTAGGCTCACCTGTTCATCAGCCAAAATTACGAAGTTGGCGAATTCTCCAGCAGCAGCTAAGGGTGGATATATGGTGGTCAACACGGAATGGGGCGCGTTCAACAATTGTGTAAGGGCTAGTTTAACTGAATTATACTATGTATAATTCTGACATCTCTTTACAGAGATCGCACCTTCCCTTCACTCCCTTCGACAACTCTTTAGATCGTCTCAGTATCAATCCATCTTTCCAAGCATTTGAAAAATTCATCTCCGGGATGTACCTCGGAGAAATCACACGTAATGTCTTGATCTCTCTAATTGACGCGTCGCCCAAACCACTGCTCCTCAATGGAAAGTCGACCCCTTTGTTGAACAAGCACTACGGCCTTGACACGAGTGTCATGAGTGACATAGAGGATGCATGGGAGGGCCCCAACCGATCGCTCAGCGGCGATCAACCTGCTCCCGAGTTTGCCAAGTTTGACGAGGCAGAGCTCCAGCCAAATATCAAGAAGAAGTTGGAGCGCATTCGATCGGTTGTCGTGAAACAGTTTGGGTTCCAGGACTCTGATGTTACCCTGAAGGATGCAGCCGTTAGTCCCCATCCTGTCGCTGTTTTGTGGTCTCATTGCTCACAATTTCCCCTAGATCGTCCGCTGGGCATGCTCGTTAGTGGCCAGGAGAGCCGCACTACTGAGTGGTGTGGCAGTTGCTACGGTATTGTTCCAAACTGGCCGTGCATCCTTTGCAGACAAGGACGGGAACTTCCAGAAGAGCACTGACACACAAAAGATTGGTGTTGGTGTTGATGGAAGGTGGGTCTATCCTCCACAGAGTGGCCCAGAGTAATCTAAATCATGTCTACCAGCTTGGTTGAACACTATCCTAATTACGAGCGCACCCTCAGAGAGTCGTTGCGCTCATTAGTTGGAGAGGAAATAGAGAAGAGAGTTGACATTGGTCTCGCGAAGGACGGCAGTGGCGTGGGCGGTAAGCAGATTCATATTTTTTTTTTTGCCGTTGCTATCTGGTGTGCTGACTTTATTTGTTTTATCGCACAGCGGCTTTGTGCGCGCTTCAAGCCTTGAAGCAACTGTAAGAGCTAGAAGCTAAAAACGAATTCGCTATCACCTTGGCAACGCTCCGTTAGACTAAGATTTAAGTTGGTTGTAAATTTATACATCAGTTCATATATTCAATATTCTCGCGAACTGAGCTGAGTTGCTTCAAGAGTCATACATGCCATTGCAACCCCTTTACAAAGGCTTTCTCGAAGTAGTAGAGCTTATGGAACGCGTTAACCGCTCCTCTACAATAAAATTCTACGCTTGATATCGAATCATTACTACACTACCCTACGTACAACCGCTATTACGAAGTACAACATTACGCTTGATATCAAGAAAGGTGAAAATGGGGACATAGATGTCGTCTACTGCTAGTTGTCGTGAACTTTCATTACAAAAGGAGCCTTAAATAGATGAAGAGAGAAGAAATCGTCTGTCATTGGATCTTCTTCAAAGACGCGTCAGGCTGGGGAGTGAGCTCGGGGCTGAGCTCCAAGCTGGCGTTTGAGGGGACCGGGGAGTTGCTTAGGGAGGAAAGGTCGGATTCACTGCGGGTGTGACTGAGGGAGGGAGTTGAGGCGCCGGATCGCGCCGCCGTTTCCGCCAACTCTTTCCGCAGTGCCTCCAACTCGCGCTCAAACCTGACGGAAAGAAAAAGTCAATTACATAAATGGACATGGAGAGGGAGACACGAACTTGCGACCGAAGACCTCAATATAGAAGCCACCTCCGTTCCAGACGCTCACACCAAAGATTGTGATTAGGAAGATCCCACTCAAGAGAGGGCTGTCGTAGAGGAAGAAGACAGAAGGAAGCGCCGTGAGAATGGCGTAAACTGAAGTTTCTCTTTAGAAGGCTCAGTTACTTCAAGAAATTCAGAACTAACCGAGTTGACCACCAATGAAGAAAGCTTCTCGATAGCGAGGAGGTACAGAAGAAAGGGTCTTGCCTATAAAACTTCGTTTGTCATTGAGAAGGAAGGAGAACGACGTGGTCCGTTCGCCGGATTCAATTTTTGAACGACGGTCTATGAGGATGAACTACATCGCATTTGTCAAAGGAAGTCAGGAAAGTAAGAGACAACGACGTACCTTCCAATAAAGCAGCTGCCAGACAACATCTAATGGAATGTATTAACAATGGTATCAAAATAACATGAAAAGAAACCTACATATCCCTCCACTTAAAAGTATTGCTCGGAGGGGCTGTAGATGGGGAAGTTCAGTGAGGGCAGGAAATCGGGCTTCTGCATTTGGATAGAAGTGCCTATGTTTGCGTTTTAGGTCGTGATTACAAGCAAGGACAATACTGAGATGCAAACCTGATGACCGTGAAAGTGAGAGGGGGATACACGTGAATGAATAGCGACGTGACTTTGTCGAGATCGTGAAATACAAGACTGTTCCTCCAGGTGATAATGGCACTTGCAAGGGACCCATGTGATAAACAGTAACAAGCGACGAAGAGCGCAGAGCTCGAGGGGAGCAGCCAGATGTAGATGAGGTTTAATATGGTGACAAAATAGCAGAGATCAAACAGGAAATAATGCCACGCGCGCTTCTTGTAGAGATAGTAGCGGAGAGGGAGAAGGTAGCCAGATAGCACAGTATACATGATGTGTATCCATCTTGATGTTGTCTCGAATGAGTTTGAGCCTCAAGTGTAAAAGAATAACGTACTGGGGTGCCATTCCAAACGTGAGGGCAGTGAAAAGAAGCGTCATAACACCAACGAAGAATGATGCTTTTTCTCGCGTTCGGACAACCTTAGCGCTCTGCCACGACGCCGACAATTTGGTCATACGCGCTGCTACCTAAATGGAAAACGCGTCAGAGACTTGCAATGTGAATAAGAAAGGAACCCACCTTTGTTTTGAAATTCTTATACTCGCGCTCAAAGTTCTCAGCCAACGCGTCGCCAGAAATGTCTTTCAATTTGAAGGTCTCCTCTGCCTTCATCTTCAGCCTATCACTGTGCTTCTGCAGCCGTCGTTGGAGTAGGTCAACATGAGAGTCAAAGTAAGTCTCAACGGTGTCTATAGGTACGAAGGTTAACCTCTACATGTTGCACAGAGGACCAGAGCGTACCGAGAAGCGTAAAGGCGCCAGCCCAATCTGCAGTTTCCTCTTTAATAAATCGTTCAAAGGCATGATAACTTTTGCTCGTAGGCTGAGGGGAAGGTGGCCTGGACATTATTCGGTGCTGGGTGGCCAACGGACAGCGTATGGCCAGGCAGTAGCCAGGAGGAGGTCGTTGCTGGGTAGTAGGTTACGTAACAAATATGCTGAAACGGGCTTGCCAGGCACATGTGCTCTCTCCGTCATTTTCGATCATCATCCTCGTCCATATGCTGGGCAAACTAGGTACGTATTTCTCCTCACTCTGCTAGCTTTCTCTCATTATTTTATTATTCAGTCCATTTGGGTTTCGATGCCCTTCTTATCAGCGCTTTCTTAGCAGGAATACGACGCACGACCAGCTTGACGTACGCTCACCCTTTATTCCTTTCTATGTTCTTCTAAAACAAACCTCTCGTGCAGGCCTGCGCTTGCCACCATCCCAAATAAAGATGTTCGACGTGAGTGTGCACGTTCTTATAGGGTATACTATAGCCGACGCTTAATTGACAAACGTGCAGAGCTGCTTCGCACTTACCTTGAATGTGGTATGTCTGCGTTTGTTACTTCTCTTACATTTTTCTCATGGAAGTAGGGGAATACGTGTTTGACTTTGCAGTTGTTATCTTCGGGGTACGTTCGTGATTCTCTTCTTTGTGAACGCTGCTTGAACTTCAACGTTACTCCACAGCGCTCGTCGTCGTTCGAACGCAAGTGAACACCCAAACCCTCCAACTCGTATCTTTGCCAGGCTGTACAAACTCCTTTGAACTTCGGTTGCGTTTCATCATAGCAAAAATGGTTGAATGGCTTGATTGGTATATCCAGATACAATTTGCCACCACCACTATCCGAGAAAGTTGTACACGAAGAAGTGCAGTACAATGGAGCCCAATACGAAATCCCCGAACGCTCTGTTAAAGTTAAATTTAGCCTCTATCATTCATGTTTATAGATCTAAGTACCTCTCTGGGGAGACCTCCTTGAATTCATTCTTGTTTTCTGGGTTCACTTGCGACCGCAGCGACGCAGTCAAAACAAATTGGCCGACATTGCTGGAGAAGCTGAAAATGTTGTCAATCAAGAGAAATGTTCACAGATGTACATGCCAGCTTACCCAGCCAGGAAGGCATTGAAAGGGTAGTCGGTGACCAAGACGCAGTAGAGGAACTGCGCAATTCCCGAGAGCATCAGGAAGAAAAGGAACGCGTCGATAAATTTAAGGCGATCTGACGTCTGGTCAAGATACGCCTTGAGAAGAGTTTGAACGACATTGGTTGACGCCGGAGACGACGATTTGGGGGCCATAATGATTTTGGAGGACCGTGACGCCAAGTGCGACGTGGAATTCTGACGCGCGGGGAAGCAGAAGCTTTTGCCACACGCACGCAAATAACTTACTCACGTTTCCGAATCCGAAAAAAAACTTGACCGTCATAACAAGCTTACGTCGGGTGTGGTTGAGCTGTCTCGCGACTATACGTTCCCTACTACAAAATGAGCACACTTGGCATGCGGTTGGCATCCTCCAGTGCCTCTAGATGCTCCTCTACTGCTTTACGCCTCTCGTCGCGTTCCTTGCCTTCACGAAGCGTACATAGGCGGGTGGAACTACCATATCCAGTGGATGGTGGCCTCGGGAAGTTTCTGCCTCCTGCCGCTCTTAATACCGTTGCTGTTGAGTATCAAGAAGGACTGCTGAAGCGGGTGGACGAGCTAGTGCGAGGTGCGTAACTCTACCTATGCGCTCAAGTTTGCTATATCGACCTTTCGACCTACGTAGGTTCTCCGGAGGCAACTGAGAGCATTGCGCAGACCGTGCTTAATACTGCGGTTGACAGATCACGGGTGTTGGAATTTAACTATGCGAGTCTCGCACTGAATAATAGTTACTTCCTGGACCAGTTGGTACGTCGTCACACGATCGAATCTCTCTCTTCATACCTTACCTCTGGAATTCAGAGACCTCCTCCGACAAACGAAGAGGACGAAATATCCAGGCAGTTAAACAGCGTCATACGAACTCAATACGGATCTCTGTCGTGTTTCAAGGCCGCCTTTTCCTCTGCCGCCATGGGCATGTTCACCAATGGCTGGATCTGGTGGGTTACCGACCGTAACGGAAACACTGGGATCATCCCTACCTTTGGGCCTGGTACACTTCTCATCCGTTCTCGTTCGTATATGGGCCACGTCAAAAACTCAGAAGACCTTGGCGCTGACCTCAAACAATTCGACCCTACTTTCCCATATGAAAACATCAACTTGGAAGAGTCTCTGTTGGAGTCGGAAGAATCTGAAGAAGTCAAACCTTTGCGTTCGCCCACTGGCACATCCCCTCTTTCTCCTCCTCCCTCGTCGCCTGTCTCCGGAGTTTCTTCTGGAAAACAATCACCCGCGACTCCCAACCCTCTCGGTCCCCGTTTCATGACCACCTTTGATAGGAAGGTTAAGGGAATATGGGCTAAAGCCTCCGAAGGAAATGCAGAGCTTCGAGTGCCCCAGAAAAAAGTTGACTCCCTAAACACGGGAGAGACGTTATATCCGCTGTTCTGCATATCTGTCCATGAGCACATGTGGCTGTCGGCAGGGTATGGTGTTTGGGGCAAGGAAGAGTGGGTAAAGGAATTCTGGTCCGTGTTGGACTGGCAGAAAGTTAGCCAGGCGTATGCAAAGATCGTAGCGCCTACAAACTTCTAACCTATTTTCTGTATATACACAATTAATCGCATCTCTATATCTGATGTCTAATTCTGTGTCGTTAATGTAAATACCCTCATGAAGCTTCGCTCCCTTCCTCTACCTGATCGTCACTCTGAAAGTACCAGGATCCTGCTTGAGACATGATCTTTACACAACTAGTTTTGACAGAAAATTACACCAGAAGGGTGGCTGCTTTCATTTAGACCAAAGGCCTGCCATTTTTCGCCACCGCGAACCCAGCCGGAAAAGGCCCCATCCTTGCCAAAAAGTTTGTCTTTAGCCGCTTGGTGATCTAACCTGGACGACTTCAGAGCATGATACATGGTTGAAGGGCTGGTCGCATGGGAGTCAATAATCTAACCTTGTTCTCATTAAAGATGCCCTTACTTTACAGGCGAGAAGCCTTGAGCTACTAAGAGACGACTGTACAAGTGTAGCATCGCGATTCTTGACAAAACGGGTCTGCGACCAGAACAACAGATGGGACACTGCGTTTTAGGTTGATATTCCAGGCTGCAATGGTCATCATACCTTGACTTTTCCCGAAAACGATGCTTCGGGGACACACCGCGTTTAAGACCGTTGATTAAGACTTCATTTGGGGGAGCGTCTGCTATCCAACAGAGTGCTTTCCTTTTAAAATCAGCTTTCAGGGTTGTCATTTATGTCATTGAGCGCCGACCTTCGTTACAAGATCCATTGGAAGCCGTCGTTGCGTCTATCGCTGTGCGTGAGTGAATGAAGATTTGACTTGTGAATCTAATTATGGGGGGGTGGAGGCTATATCCTGTTGGCCAATCTGTAGCGTCGGTCAGTACCAGTGGTGTGAGTTGAAAATCAAACAAATCACCCTGGGCGGATCCGAGTCTCTTCCACAAAGCTCGTTCACAGTCTTCTTTGACCATGCCTTGCAAATCCGGCGGGACTTCACCTATAACGACCGAGGAAAGGTACAGGGGCGTAATAAAACGAGTTGCCAGTGTGCCTTGGAAGCCTAAGACACTCCACGAAGCAATTTTATCGCTGCATGACATGCAAATCGTCGGAGGCGAATCTGCACGCCCAGGCTTTGTTCGAAGAACACCCAAACGAGAGTAATTGTCACGCCCTCTAGAAGCTTCATTTTCCCCTAGGGTAGCGAAGACAGAAGAGTTTTTCAGTGCAGCCGTTTCTTCATCCTGACTGGACGCCAAGAATCGCATTGATGCATCACCACCTTGAGAAACAGATAGAAAGAGTGTTAACAAGGTATTAAGAAGATATGTCAGTAAGCTCAACCTTACAGGGAGGTGTCGATATATAGAGACCGATCCGGACATCCTTTTTGAGCTCATACCTTCCGTCTGTTCTTCGTTGAATCCAAAGCGACTCGTATTGCCCGGGAGATTCGCAGTGAAGGACTTCAAGAAGAAACCAGCGGATCGCACCCCGACGTGCAAGAACTTCAGCGTGACTGTCGTGCAAAGCTTCACCTTTCAATGGATATCGTGAGGTAGGCAGACATTTAGTGCCAGTTGCGAAGCTGATCCCTTTGGTTGGGGTAGAAGCGGAGGTGAGGTAGAAGGACGCGGCGACTGTGTACTGTCTAGACGGTGGTTTAAAGGGGATGTTCGAATAAGTGTTCAGGATAGATTTGATATCCTCATCGCTCATCTGGTGTGGGCAGTGAAAGAGTCAAGCACAGGAATGCGTTAGATCTAATCTAATCTTCAAAAGCATCAACAACTGTCAACTGGCCATCTTGGAACTGACATTGACCACTGACGACAGGTACTTTGGCAACTTAATTCTAATGTCACGGTACGGTTTCGGAATTGTATTATTGCTTTATGCTCTTGCACGGCTGTTCAGTGCTTCTCTGGGTTATTGTCGACTTGTGCGCATCCAGACCTCAGGACCAACAGACTTGTTGTTCTCGAGCTATCTTCACAACATCTCTCTAAAGGAGCGTATTTATACATAATCCTTTTCTAGGCATGGTCCGCCTGAGGACTCGAGCATATGGATACACGTACCATCATCGCGCAGCAATTCCAACGAAAGTTCGATACGCAGACAAGGAGGCGCAAACGGATCATCTTCGGTACAGAAGTATGAGGTAGTCCAGTTATATTTGCAAGTACTTGCTCATCGCGCTACCTCTACGGCCCGCGATGTTGAGACGACGGGTGCTTAGCGCGGCTCAAGCGGGGGGATTTAATCGATCTCTTTAGGTTAGCCGCATGCAAACTAATCAAGTGACTCGCAGTTGGACTTAGCCTAGATACAGTTCAACAGTGGGGAGCGTAGGCGGTAGCCGGTCTATAGCAAACGGCGGGGACAACATCACGCGCCCGTCGGCGCAAGGTTCTCATGACCCATCATAGTTCACGTGCCAGAAGTATTCCACCTCGCTTGAACCACATCTTGGCTTCGATTCGTTGGGCTTCATGTGCCCTGCATGGCCTCAATACGTTGCACATGCATTTCACAGCGTCATATGTCGAATTTCCACGATATTCTCCCGAGCTCTGCGGATTTTACGAGTTCTTAATATTATAGTTGCAACCTTAAGAACGGTCTGGGAGCAGTGAAATCTCCGAGAACTTGAGAAGTCATGAGGCTCCTCGCGAAGGCATTGGCGCTCTCATGCGCGGCTTCTGCACTAGCAAAGACGCGTCGCGGATTAGAAACATCCAACGACATCTTACCGCGCCTGAACGATGGCCTGCAGGATATTGTGAGTAAGTTGCTTGGTGTCGCTATTGCACTGTTCAAATTGCATTCAGGTGACTTGGGATGAATACTCCCTTCTCATTAATGGGAAACGCCTCATGATCTTCAGTGGTGAAATACATCCTTATCGGTGCGTCTTTGCTATCCTCTTCAGGTCGACAATGAAATTCTTAGATGCAAGGATATTACAGGAACCCAGTTCAGAGTTTGCATCTTGATGTCTTCCAGAAAGTAAAGTAGGTTTTGGCAGTCGTTTACCATTAGTATTCACAGGACTAATACTTTCTTGCAGGGCCCTAGGCTTTAATGCCGTGTCCTTCTATGTCTTCTGGGGCCTACACGAATACAAACAAGGAGAAATTCTATTTGACGGCTTCAAAGACCTGCAACCGTTCATTGACGCTGCTAAGGAGGCCGGAATTTATCTCATTGCGCGGCCAGGGTGAGTTGTACCACTTTTTCTTTTACAGGGACCAGCACTCACTCAATCTATGCAGGCCGTATATCAACGCAGAAACCACTGGGGGTGGGCTTCCAGGATGGGGAGCCCACTCATCGAGCCTCTGGCGAACATCAAATACGACTTATATTGAAGCAATGTCGGGATACATTAAGGCAGTTGGCTCGATAATTGCCGAAAACCAGATCACGAAAGGAGGTCCGATTATCCTAGTCCAGGTACTACTTTAATATTCTTTTTGCTTGTTGAGGAAACTTATATGTCATCAGGCTGAAAATGAGTATAGCGGCTTTCAATCGCCGTACACCGAGGATTTCGAATATGAGAAGATCTTGCTTCAACAACTTGTAGGAGTTTCACAATGTCACATGGACTTGAGACTAATATCTAACAGGCAGACGCTGGTATTACTGTTCCGACTACACATAACGATGCATGGCCTGGAGGACATTATACGAGCGTCGATATCTACGGTACGAACATCTCAGTACCACTTTTGCGCATCGTCTAATACTCCCTCAGGCTATGACTCTTATCCCAACGGTTTCGATTGCTCGAACCCAACCGTCTGGGCCCCAAATGCTGTTCCGACGTACGGTTTCCAGATGCTCCGCTTGAGATGCTATCATCAATCTGACAAATCGCTAGATATTTCTGGGACTCTCATCTGAGTATTAACCCGGAAGATCCCAATGCTGTCTACGAGTTCCAAGGTGGCGCCTTCGATGGCTGGTATGTCGCATAATATTTTTCAGTATATGTAAATGGGTGAACTAAACTCGACATAAACAGGGGTGGTTCTGGTTACGAAAAATGCTCTCAATTGCTAGGCCCTGAGTTTGAACGAGGTAAAGTGAGAAATGTAAAAAAAAACTTCTACTCTGACTTCTTTTAGTTTTCTACAAAAACCAGTTTGCCATGTCGACCACCATATTTAACCTCTATATGATTTACGGTGGTACAAACTGGGGTATTTATCGATAATGCACGTAATAGCGTGGAGCACTGACGTTTGTGTTCGTTCACAGGAGGAATCGGTCATCCAGGTTCGTAAGCTTCCTTGGACTTGATATTGTCCTTTTCTTACACACAGCAGGAATTTATACGTCGTACGACTATGTGAGCACTGATAACCGCATAAGTATCTTCATTCTTACATTCCCTGAAGGGTTCGGCCATTGCGGAAGACAGGACTCTTCGAGAGAAATACTATGAACTTAAACTTCAAGCCAATTTCCTTGCTGTGACTCCTGCATACACGACTACTCGCCCTCAGAACATCGACTCCTCCCAGGGGGCTTTCACTGGAAATTCAGCTTTGGCGACGACGCAGGTTCTGGATGTTGTTGGAAATAAGACTGGTTTCTATGTTGTGAGGTAGGCTTTCACGGCACATGGGATCAAAACGCAACTGTAATTTTATTCCAGACAAACCGACGCGTCTACAAACGCTGTTCAAACGTACACGCTCACTGTCCCCACCAGCATCGGAAATCTTACAATTCCCACACTTGGTGGTTCCTTGGCTCTTAATGGAAAAGACTCTAAGATACATGTTGTTGATTATTCCGCTGGTTCCACACACGTCCTCTATTCAAGTGCTGAAATCCTTACCTGGTAAGAACTTTTTATTGTGTTCCCAGTAGACCCTTGAAATATCTTCGCAGGGCTACCATCGACGGCAAGGACGTCCTGATTGTGTACGGGAACGCAGGAGAACTCCATGAAACCGCCTTTAGCTTCAGTGGTACACCACCTGCCGCTAAGCTCATTTCTGGATCTGCTATTCACCAGAAGACTCTCAATGGTAATAACCTAGTACTCCAGTTCACAACCACTGGACAGACAGTTGTAGAGGTCGGATCGACTCTGTTGTATATCCTTGGTAAGCAATTACATGTCAGTCACTCGTTCTTTGCTCATGTTGGGCATAGATCGCGCTAATGCCTACCAATTCTGGGTTCTACATCCCCCTACCTCGGGTGACTTTGCTGCTTACAGCACAGAAAATCCTATCATCGTCAAAGGAGGTTATTTGTTACGCTCTGTCGCTATCGAAGGAAGCACCCTCGCCATCCAAGGTGATCTGAACAGCACAGCGACGTTCGAGATCATCGCACCTTCGGCATCGTCAAAATCTGTCACCTTTAATGGACAGCCCCTCAAGCTCAGGAAGACGGCCCAAGATACTTTAACTGCGACACAAACGGCTAACCTTCCCAATGTTGAGCTTCCTAAATTGTCATCGTTGACCTGGGTATTTATCCACCATCCTTTTTTTCCCACGCTGAACTCATGATGGATTTACTTAGAAAACTGCAGATAGTCTTCCGGAAATCCAATCTAGTTATTCGGACGCTAAATGGACTGTTGCCAACCACAACACCACGGTAAACGCACTCACACCGACCACTCCTACCGTTCTTTATGCTGGAGATTATGGATACCATACCGGAAATCTCATTTGGCGTGCCCATTTTAATGCCACCGGATCTGAGACTGCATTCAATGTTCATGTACAAGGAGGCTCAGCGTTTGGGTACTCTGTCTGGCTCGACTCTACTCTCCTGGGTTCTTGGGAGGGTGATGCTTTACATTCGGATTATAACAGCACCTTCAACCTACCAGCACTGAAACAAAGTTCGGCCCACGTATTGACCATTCTTCAAGATCACATGGGACTGGAAGAAGATTGGGCCGGTGCTAGCGACGACTTCAAGACACCGAGAGGTATTCTTGGCTACTCGTTCTCTGGTGCCAATGTGCCGGCTGTGAGTGTCTGGAAGGTGACCGGAAACCTCGGAGGTGAAGATGTATGTGCATGCCTTCTCTGAACGAATCATTGGGCTTACAGTTTGTAGTATGCAGACAGGACTCGCGGTCCTCTGAATGAAGGTGGTTTGTACGGTGAGCGTCAAGGTGAGTTCGATATACGCCCCCGTTTGTGATATACAGAATGTATGAACCTTTCCTTCTTCAAAGGATGGCATCTTCCTGGCTTCAACGATAAGCAATGGGCGCGAGGAAAACCCACCGACGGCCGCTCCACTGCGGGTGTCAGCTTCTTCAGAACAACCTTTGAGTTAAACATCCCCGAGGGCGTCGATTATCCCATGGCCTTGGTTGTTGGGAACTCGACTGTAAATCCGCACTTGCGTTCTCAGGTACGGACACCAGAATGGCTTTCTTTGACAACTAAATTTAAAATTCCTGCAGTTCTATGTAAACGGTTACAACTTTGGCAAATATGGTAGGTTCCAACTGCAACTACGACCGTTCATCAAATTCTAACAATTTTGTCGTCAGTCAACAGCATTGGCCCACAGAACGTGTTCCCAGTTCGTGAGTGACCTTGCACCTATTGAGAAAAACACAAATCTCATACACGCATCCTTCAGCTGAGGGAATCTTGAACTACCGTGGCCAGAATACTTTGGCCGTGTCCCTTTGGGCTCATGGATCTGAAGGAGCAAAACTGGGCTCCTTAGATCTTGAGCTCACTGCTCAAGTTGAGACCAGTCGTGCTGCCGTTGTCAACCAGCCGGCGCCGGCTTGGACCACTCGTTCTGGTGCATATTAAAGCATTTTAGCAGGTATATTAGAAGTTAAATGGTTAACTTTTCATTCAATCAGTAGCAATGGATTTTTGTCACATTGATTTTGGCAATCGAGACTAGATTCGCTTCCATTCAGTCCGAAAGAGGCAAACAGCCCCACACCTTCATTTCTATCTACAGAACGACAGTTAAATTACAGGAGGTTGAGGTCACCGAACTTCTCCTTGTAGCCTGTGATAATTAGGTACATTAGATTGAGAACGCATAGCCAAGATGTAATCATGCGCACCAGGTACTGTCCATTTGCCCTTCTTAACCATGGTCTCCACGACCTCGATGAGACGGGGGTGAGCCTTGCCGACATCCTCAACCTGTTGAAAGGGTCAATAACTCGGAGAAAACCGTGAGATATGGGTACTAACAGTGAGTTGGTCAAAGGGTCGTGCATCCTCAATGTTAGCAAGAGTTGCCTGCAGCTCTTGGAGCTCGAGGTCAATCTTTTGCTCAGTCTCCTTAGCTTTTTCGACCTATTTGAAACATGTAAGTGACGTCGATTGTCACAGCGGAAACGCGACTGACAGCCTTCGCCTCGAAGGTCTCAATCGCCTTCAAGTGAGAGTTGACATCGTAAGTGACGGGCTTGAAGCCATTCAAGGTCTTCTCAGCCTCGTCAACAACAGCCGTGTTCTTTAGAATGGAGCGGTAGTGGGCGAAGTCGACCGTGGTAGGCTGGTTAGCATACTGTGCCGAAAGACGTTGGGCCTCGGTATGGCGCTTGCGGAAAGCCTGGAGAGAGGCAATGGTCTCTAAAACGCAAAGTTAGACAGTACTCGTAGGCTATGAAAGGAATGAACCTTTTCCGAGGCCAAGGGAGGTATAGATACGGGCGAAGTCCTGGAACAAGAATATTTAATGAGGCCAACCTGGTTTAAAAATTTTGAACATACGACCGCCACAGCAGTTGCTTTTGTTGCCATCTCCAAGCTAAGGAATTGTCAGTGGAACAGCTGGTGTACGACGCGCAAAGACTCACTCTAAAGGCGGAAAATGGATTTGTTCGTTCGGAAAGAGTGAGGTGGAGGTAAGCCGGCAATTCCCGGGCGTTTCCTGCCAGCGCCGAATGCCGACCTCTTATAAGTCTCAAACTGCCTTTACACTTCGCACATGTACGGAGGAGATACATTTATGCTGATTTTCTTTATACCTCTGCTGCCTGGTGCAATACCTGTAAATTCGTAACACGGCAGAGTTTTCAGCAATGCGGATCTAATTCCCGGCTAAGGACCTCCTGACCTGAGACCTGATTACAGTGACCGTGATCAAGTTATTGCCTTTCCATATTACATAGGAACGAGCCACATGCCAAGTCTCGCTTCCATTATCAGTGGAACTCCATTGCATCGTGTTCAATGTCGGTGCAACACGAAAGTCTAGGTGCGCGATGGTTCTCTGCTGCTGGTCAACTCGAATACTTTAGTCTTGTGCTTGTACTTCTCGCAACCATATCATTCGTCTGCTGCAATCATCGCGGGAAAGCAGCCCCTATAACATCGACGAAAACCAAGTCTGTCGACAAGAAAGCTAAGAAATTTGGAGGTCAGTATTGTAGCTCGATACTAATACGGTACATCTGCGTCAACTTGTTCTAGAATGGACCCCTCTCGCGTTTGTATACCCTCCAGTAAAGGTTTCTCCTCAAGAGCCAGCAAAGACGAAACCTATACCATACCGCCCATTTCGTGCTGGAGAGTATCAGTACGTTTAAATTGATGTAATAATTGTGCACAGAGATTGACCATATATTGACAGTGTCACGATGGGCATTCGATCAATGAATTGGGACGAATGGATTGAGGTAAGAGTAATGAAATAACGACTACATACACTCTGGCGAACATCTATTGACAATCGCCTTCTAGTTAGACGATGAGTATGAGAAATACCATCGCATTCGGGAACACCGCATACGTACGCGTGGAGCTGGCGTGATCAAAGTGCTTCCTGAGAACCCAGGGGTCGTGGAATCTGGCGCAGGAGCTGGTACATCCCCTTCGCATTGCAACGTTGATAAGGGCTTACACCTCCTTTGAGCTATCGAAACAGTCCATGAACTTTCAGAGTATCTATCTCGTCGTTTCCCAACGACTTTCTCCATCGAGCGTCATTCTCCAGAGAAAGCGACTTTACACCATGGATGGGATGGCTTACCTCCAGTCAAGTCAATACGAATCCTGCCGTTGGAAGAGTCATATGAGCTGCCTCTTAATGCTAACGATGGCGAAGATGCTCCAGTCAGAGCACTAGAAATAGCGGCCCTTCTGTATGTCCGTCCTTGCTCTCGCGAGTTCAAGTTGATCAACCGTCTACAGAGTACAGGAGGATTTAGCCATAATGATTGAAGGTGGGTCTCTAGATTGTTAACTACCAGGACAAGACTCAGGAACTCTGAAGGTACGGATGGAAGATATTACTTCCAGTCTGGAGCTATCTGCGTTGCTGGTAAGTCTGACCTTACATACTGGCCACAGCTAGATATCTATGTTTTCGACAGGTTTTTGGCGCATTGGTGATAAAATCGGCATGCCTCTCGATGAAATCCACAACAGTGGCAATGTTCCACGATGTAAGCCAACTTCGAGTTAGACACGAATCTCTAATAATAAGTTCAACTACCAGATCAAGACAAATTGCAAATGAGCATGGAGCGCTTTTTCCAGCGATTATCGGTCGACAAGCCGGTTGCGCGACATAACTACTTTTTCCAGGTCGTGAAGCCTGTCTTGGCTAACGACATGGAAGATATCGATCCCGAAGAGCTTGGCTGGGCAGAAAGCAGCCACGGGCCCGAAGATTCCTTCTCTCACACCCACCCTGCTGACCAGCCCACTCGCCCGACCCCTACTGCTTCAACCGTGCGTCTGAGATCGGAGCGCCAAACATTACGCCGCCTTCCGAAGACAGGCGCAATTCTGTTTACTATCCGGACGTACCTGACGCCTATAGATAAACTTGCAGAAGAGCCTGGGGTGGCAAAGAGGCTCGCGGGTGCCCTGAGAGGTTGGGGTGATGATGTAGGGGAGTACAAAGGCAAGCATGGTGGTGGTTGGTGGGATGTTGTTCTTGATTATCTTGACAAGAAAGGAGAGGAGGAGATTGCAGGGGATGATATTAAACGGATGGATAACTACCCTTTTTAATTCTCTCTTACACCCGCCGGGTTATCACATCATTTATGTGTTGCAACTTTGCTCACATTCTTATAGGAATATAAGACAACACTAGAACGTATAGCTGTACTGAGCGAAAACGACATCGTCTCTCAGTTGGACCCAGTTGAGTTTTGGGGCCAGTGTGTAAGCTGGAAGGGTTCGCCAACCAACTTAAACGAATGGGTCAAAAGAGCAGGACCGGTGTCAACATTAAGCTGATACGAGCCGCTGTAGATCCACAAGTTCCCATCCGTGTCAGCGCGTGCGATCGAACCTAACGTAACGGCCAACGACGCATGGCTGGTGCTGCCTCCGGCTATACCATGCAAGCGGGTGTACGAAACAAGTTGCTTGTTGGGGTACGGCGCAGGACCGCCCGTGCCGTTGACGAAAAGAAGGGCAACGTAATCTGATGTCACCTTTCCTGTGTTCTTGACGGAAATATCGAAAGTGCTGAATGAAGCGAGGTCGAGAGGGCCCTTGTTCGAAACTTTCGAGACGAGTGAGGATATGGTGTATGTGGTCGAAGGGATGGTATTCCATGTTACTTCGAATGTGGTGTAGTGGAGGCCATGTCCAAAGTCGAAGATGGGAGTGTCCTGGTACCATTTGTACGTCCGACCGGGATTAGTCGAGCTAGGGCGGAGAGTCATGTCTGTCATTGGTACCTGGTCGACGTACGCGGCTGGGTACTGGGTAGTCGAAAGACGGCCTGCAGGGGACGCCTTGCCACTTAAAATATCGAAGATGGCAGTTCCACCGCTCTGGCCTGGATAACCAGCCCAAACGATAGCATTAACCTAAGATGATGAAAATGAGCTCTTCACACGAGGGTATGAGAAGCACCGAGGAAAGAAACTAACTGTGTGATTGTTCTTTAATGCCGTGTCGTCGACTTGACCTCCTCCAAACTGCAATACGATAAGAGGCTTTCCGACCGCTTCCAAGGCCGTGATCAAATCCAGCTGATTACCAGGCCACACAATCGTCGTTCGATCGCCCGACTCGTGCTCGATTGTATCGTCGATACCACCAGCAAATATAACAGCATCGGCCGCTTGAGCAGCTGCAACGGCTGCAGCGAAACCACTTGTATCACCACTGTTTATTGCGGTCCCGGCAGCAAACGTAGCCTGATATCCGGCGTTGATAGCTCCTTGGAGGGGACTAATGAGGAAAGGAGCGACGCCTTGGTAGTTCCCTTGCATCTGGGTAGTAGCGTTGGCCCAGGGACCGATGATGGCTAGGTTCTTGATGGAGGATTTGAGAGGTAGTGTTCCGTCATTTTTGAGTAAGACGATGCCCTCCAAGGCTGATTGATACGCTAGTTGTTGGGAAGAGGGGAGGTTGACGGAGGACCAATCGAGTTGGCGGTAGGGTTGGATGCTAGCGGGGTCGAAATAGCCCAGTCTAGGGTTGAGAGAAAGAGTTAGAAGGGAATGTGGAGTGCGTTGGAAACTAACCGAACGAGGGAGGTGTATTGACGGACTACTGACTGCTCGACGTCCGCACGAGTGATGAGCGATTGATTCAGTGCCTGGGGAAGGTGCGTCGAGTACGTGGTACCGCAATCCAGATCAGTTCCCGCCTTCAAAGCATCCGCCACGGCCTCTGGATACGTGTCCGTATAATGATGCGTGCTGAAGATATTATCTATAGCATCGCAGTCAGACGTCACCCATCGATCATTGTCGAATCCCCAATAATCTCTCAGGATGGTCTGCAGCAGGTACGAATTCGCACAGGACGGAATCCCATTCACCGAATTATAGCTGCACATTACTGATCCGACTTTCGCATCTCTAACGCAGCTCTGGAACGAGGGGAGATAATACTCGCTGAGATCCTGTATGGTAACCAGCGCATCGAACGCTGTGCGGTCATTCCCCTCCCAATTCTCGATATCATAGGCCGCAAAGTGTTTGCAGTCCGCAACGACCTTGAAGTAGGGCTGGGGATCGATTCCACCCTGGAGGCCATCAATGAGGTGGTACACGTATTGCGAGATATGATACGGGTCCTCGCCGGGCGTTTCCTGCCCGCGGCCCCAGCGCGGGTCACGGAAGGGGTTGATGTTGGGCGTAAAGAAGTCGAGCCCTGCGCGGCCGAAGTTGTTGAACGCGCGCGCTTCGGAGCTGATGACGGATGCGATGGATTTGACGAGGGGGTCATCGAAGGCAGAGCCGATCGTGATGGGTTGAGGGAATGAGGTTGCAGAGCTGAAGTTTCCTGAGGAGGCGAAGGTGACGCCGGGGCTTGAGGCGACGCCATGCTAGTAGGTGAGTGTGATGTGAGTGAGCTGGGTTGGGTTGGGTGGTAGCGACTGGAAAGAGGCCTTACCAAAGCTTCGGACCACCACTGGTAGATGGGAAGTCCGAGACGAGGTACGCCAGGCGCAAAATTGCCCATATTTGCCGTGAGCTCCTCGTCAGTGAAGAGCGAGACGATCGCTTTTGCACGCGTAGCGGGATCCTTGCTGGTATCGCACACCACGTTGTCCTTCAGTGTCGCATTGGTGCAATCGGGGAACGTATAGGTAATTGGTGGGGCCCCGAGGGCGCCCTTGATACCAAAGTAGGCCGCAGCCCACAAGAGGTAGAGACGGATATTCATTCCGTGAACTTGAGGCTTCGAGTTTGAGGACTGGAGGTTCTCCTTCAGCGCATTTTATGAGGGCGGTAGCCGAAAGAAGATACGGCAGGGTAGGTCGCTCCACAGGCCGTGACGGTCCGTGCGGCTAGGAAAGTCTTCCAGAATAAGAACTCCTACACGCGGAAACAAAGGTCAGAACACCCTTCTGCATATGAGTCAACGTCGAAAGTAATGAGGACTCCGTAATATCGAAGCTTGTCTTGTGGTAGGCTGACATTCGATGTAGCGTGATGTTGTGGGACGGATGGAAGGCCGTTGGGTCCCATGAGCACCTCTGATGACTGCACCTTAGATTATTGGAGGACGAGTTGATGGAAATGTGGCTTTGGTGGGGCGGTTTTAGGTTAAGCATGAGAAGAAGGTTTCTATCGCGAATTTTATTTCCAGTATTGTTATGGGGGCAGGCGATCGAGTGAGTGGCCGGGTTGAGGTCGATTGGGACTTGCTGTGGATGACGTCGACTACATGATTTCGATGATATTGCGGCACAGAAGCATACCGATGAATACCCGGGTGTGAAGAAAAGACTCGCTGGAGCTGTGTATGCGAGGCCGAGTTTGAGAATCGAGGCCTGATTGAATGATGAATGGGTTTTAGAGAACATTCTCTTCTTCGAGCTTGAGCCGGACTGAGACCAAATCACCGAGAGAACTAGAGGGTCGTGATTCGTGAGGCCATCGTAGGAGAGACATTATATCCAACGAACATGGGCCGAAGTCGGCCAATCACCCTAAGAATCTGATTTCAATCTAGCTTTGGGAGTCAAGTCAGGGATGGCTGCAGATGGATGAATCCAAGTCAAGAGAACAATGGAAGACACTGCTAGTCAGTCTATGAGACAGTTGCATGAAAGAAAGCATGTTCCATCGGCTTATGCACTTTCACCGCTCAGTCAAGTCACGATGGGCCCGAAGGTCGCTTTTAAGGGCTCTGAGAACCTGGGTTACACAACCTTTGACACGTCGCATGGACGTCAGATGTGGCGCAGGGGTAAGAGGTTGCCCCTATCTAGAGAGGAAGGCGCGGAATTGATGTTGAGCAAGTACTAGTAAGTATGGAGGGATTGATATATGGACCCGAGAAGCCGTCTGAGAATGTGTGGTCATGAGGGGTTGTGAAATGATGACTCGAGGTCGCGTGAGGCATGGATTTGGATGATTCAAGAAAAGTGATGGTTCATGCCTCATGACACGCTGGTGCTATATGGCATGAGATTGCTGGCCCTTTGGGCAACGAAGTGTAGTGGACCAGGGCTGGGCAGTCGTGAGTTAATCGGGAGCAATGGATTACGGATCATATACCAAGATCAAAAATACGCATATACTATAGTACAGCCAACTGTAGAGT
Organism: Tephrocybe sp. 9980TJB; assembly: GCA_018220975.1. Lineage (NCBI taxonomy): Eukaryota > Fungi > Basidiomycota > Agaricomycetes > Agaricales > Lyophyllaceae > Tephrocybe > Tephrocybe sp. 9980TJB. Next base: position 47,968 of record JABAJU010000034.1, on the reverse strand, counting down.
TATCGGTGAAAAGTCTGTGAAAGTGTAGAGAACTAGAGTGTGAAGATAAGTCAAGACAAGTTAAGATTGATTCTATATCATGACGTCTCGGCGTTCATGATGTAGATATATCAAGATGGAGATGGCCGTGTCTTTTCCGTCGATCTGAATTTTTTTTTTTTGGATGGGGATAGGGGTGTGATAAGAGAAGTGAGCGAGGAGGCTACGGAAACGGACGGGGTAAACTGGAGGGAAGAGATATAGTACTGGAGGGGGCGATGGAGGTATATATTGGGAGGGGAAGGTATTTCTTTTAGTGACGACAGAATGACGGTGAGATGTGGCAGGCACGACGTCATCAACAGGGCCAAACAGAGAAGATGTAATAAGAAAGCTACGTCAGCAGTCGTCATCTTTTTTGAACCCCCCATCGTCATGTCCACAAAGAGCAAATCACCGTCACCCCGCCCAACAAGACGCAAAGACTTTGACAAGGAGCCCAATCCTTTTGAACAGTCTTTTAGTGCAAAGCCAGATCCAGACCGCCCTCAATCCCGCTCATCGTCCCCTCGGCCCGTACTTCCGCCCCTCTCCTCTATCTCTGACCCAAACACCTATGCCTGGTCAAATTACAACAACACTCTTCGCACCGGCCCGCTCTCTCCCGCCATGCTCACTGCTCCTCAGCAGAACCAGGATTCTCTTCAGTTCGATCCAAATGGCTTTCGTACTGGACTCACTCCTCGTACTGGACTCACTCCACGCACTGGACTCACTCCCCTCGTCGGTGCCTTTCCTCCATCACCAAACACCGCTGCTTTCATGGCAATCATGAATAACTCAAACCAGCCCTCAAATCCCACAATTACCCTCAATCCCATATCTTCCCCACCATACAACGAATCGGCTCAAAATCCTTCCAATCAGCCCTTTATATCTGCAAATAATGCTGCAGCTACCGCTGCCAATGGTCTTTTCCTTCTCTCTCAAGCACATCAGGAGCTCGAAAAGCGTCAGCAGGATGCTCAACGCCAGGCCACTGCCCCGGTCTCTAACGGCCGTCGCGGCACCAAGCGTGGTCAAGATGCACCTCCAGCCAATCAAACCAACGGCTCGCGTGCGCCTGTTAAACGTAGCCGCAACACCCGTCGTCGATCAATGTCGAATGACGATGACGCAGACGAGCCAGAGGACGACGAAGAGGCTGATGATGATGATGACGACGGAACAGGCGATGGCCGTAACAGGCGTGGTTCCAACGCTAAAAAGCCAGAAACCGAAGAGGAAAAACGGAGGAACTTTTTGGAACGCAATCGTCAGGGTATGCTATTTCTTCATACCCCTATCTACACATATATACTCATCACATGTCCTAGCTGCACTTAAATGTCGCCAACGTAAAAAAGCTTGGCTCGCTCAGCTTCAAGCGAAAGTCGAGTATCTCACTAATGAGAACGAGCGCCTCACTTCGGCACTCGTGTCCTCCAGAGAGGAGATATCCCGTCTCTCTGCACTCGTGGGCGGCAGTGCCATCGTCGGAGCGTCAGGCTCTGGCGTCGGGGGTAATGCAGGCCCGCCTGTCGCTATGAACGTGAGCCTCGGCCCTGCGAATGGGAAGGGTGCGAGAGGCGGGTATGGGTATTGAGTGCGATGTGATGGTACCGTTTTTGGTGGTAGGTAGGCGAGTCGGAGGAAGCCCTGCGCCGCGAGGGGATTGGCGGGGAGAGTGGGAGAGATATCAATCAAAATGAAAATGCACATCGGGAGCGGCAGAGCACTCGTCAGGGTTTGTCCCTGCCCCCCGCATGCTTGCGGCACAGCGAGTGCCTATGGGGTCTCTTTTAAATTATATATGTACACACACGCGCGCCGTACGGCGCGTTATGATACGATACGATGTGATGGGGTGCGCCGTGGTGTATCTGGCATACTTACGTGCATTGCCGCTCGATGTTGGTGGGCTCTTTTGGGTTTTTTCTTGGAGGCAATTGGTTGGGTTGGGTTAGGTTGGGGTATCGGTACGGTGCCCGGTAGGGCAGTGCTAGCTGGAGCGTGGAGCGGAATGGCATGGAATTGAAGTGGAGTGGGAGCGGGAGCGGGGGATGGGAGGCTGGTGTGCATATAGGCATTTGACTTTTTCTATTTTTTTGTTGTGACGATTTACCTACTTACCTACAGAGATACACACATGCATGGCTAAATAAGCTTCTGATCAGGCTGGTGGTGATTGTTATTATTATTATTCTGTGTTTTCAGTACTCCTGCCCCTATCCTACATGTCAAATATCGGCGCGGGTGCAGAATCTTCATCGCCATGGTCACGGGCACAATCAGCTTGTTTGATTGCAATAATAAGACGCTTTGCGCCACTCGTGCAGCGCTGAATAAAAGTGGCGCAGTGTCCATTGCAGCCAGCGTTGAGGTGCGCCACATTCGTATAGATGATCGGTATATCTAAAAATCATACAGTAAAGATAAGTTGGTGAAAGTACACGGCCTACAATTAATTTAGATAGCGGCAGCATAGTGAAGTGTGGGACTGAGCTGGAGAGCGACAGGTGAAGTTAAAGCCTCAGAGGGCGGTGTATCAGTTAGTTTCCGCTTAAGTATGGTGTCTGCTCGCCTAAGAACCTCAGGTTGGAGCAGGGGTGTCATTCAGTTACCCAGGCTGTCGGTGTGTAGAGTGTCATGCACGCCGGAGACTCAGGGCTTGCAGTGGGATGCGGAACATGGAGGGTCTTAGAAGGGACAGCCGAGTCGTTTATGGTCGCAAGGCAAGTCGGTGCTTTCATATTGGTATACTAGTAATTATCCTGCCGTCTCGCGTGAGCTATATCATGGCGAATCCCTAATACCTATCTGTCAGTGTCGTTTCCAAGCAAGGAACAAGCACGCGAGTCTCAATTTAGTAAAATCTGCAGCTCACTGGCAGCGCCCGAGTTCAGGTTAAAGGCGAGCCTGTGATCTGACATACGTACGATCAGCCTTGAGCAGGGAGAGTCAGGGTGGGCGATTGCGTCCCTTGGGGCACTGAACAATGACAGACTTCAAGTTAAGCACTTGACTTTCAGCGACATGGGTCTAGAGATTTGGATGGAATACCGCTGGCAGCGGGTTGTTCTAGATATGGGCGTGATTTCGGAAGATTAGCAAAGGGGTAAGAGTAAGGTCACGGCCCTGAGAGCGCCCTGACATAATCCGAGGAATGGGTACTGGCAGCTTGTTGGCAGCAGTAATAGAAAAATATAGCCGCGCGCATTCGGGGAAAGAGTACCAAAGGGTTGAGCAGCCAACAACGTCTTGAAATAATTCATTTCATAACCTACGCAGGGCACCATAGTATGGTGTACTTGCCACAATAGCGTGCCCCTATGACCAGTATCAACATGTGTCGAATGAATGGTCTAAGTACCCCAGAGGTACCTTGCAAAAGCGGTTACGACGTCTCTGCCCCTATTCGAACAGATATCCGAACCAGAATGCATGTGAGCACCTGACTCCAGCTGTACCCGCCGTGGTGACGACATGTTAAGCTATACAACCATCATAAGCCGAACGCAGCGGAGCGTTTGGTGTTGGGTGTCAAGTACTTAGGCTATAATTATCGATTCTGGTAAGTGCCAAATATGAGTGCGCAGGCGTCCAAGTGATGAGTCAACGTATTCAAGTTAAAGATCAAGATCAAACAGATTCTGGCCAACATGGTCAAGTGCTGAAAGGACTCATCAGTTTAGATGTCCAGGGTTGCCTGACAGTGACAGGTTGCGAAATCTCATAACACTCAGGCAACCATTGTAGGGGTATTCAATTGTATGGGCTGTCAGCCACTGGTGAAGGGCCTGCCGGCCTACAAACGTCCATGCCAATGGATATTATCTTGATAGGTATATTTTCAAACCACCGCTGCGGGGCTCCGCATTATGACAAGCAGCATATTTATGTACTTCCCTAGAATAAAATAGCCTCAACTCGAATTAATTTGCAGACGACTTTGAATCATAGGAAGGGAATAATACAACAAAATATTCTAACGTCGTACCAGTGCCTTCAATTGGTGGCACCAAAGAAGGAGTACACTCCTGCGTTATCGCAACTGCCCATAGCGAGAGTGTCACCACTATTCATTCCCACAATGCACTGACCAGTAGCGGGGTGCTCAATAGTACACTTAGGCTCCTGACCATCCTCAGAGCAGTTGTCACAGAGGATGTTAAATTGTTGCGAACTGTAGGGATAAATCGCCAAGTTGAGAACCAGAGTACTAATCGAATAGAAGCAGAGACTCACGGAATAGACAGTAGACCTGCTAGTTCGAAGGATAGGTCGCCATCGTCGCCCGCAGTAAGTGCAAGGCGAGTGGTAGTGCGGAAGGCCGGTCTGTGAGTGAGGGGTTTGAACGAACGTATCAAAGAATGTCTGGATGCCACACAAATTAGGACTTACATGATGGTGTAAAGCCCATTGTTTTGAGTCAAGATCGAGAACTCAGCTTGGCTAAACGCATCATTTACGGATTGCGTCTGCAGTGTGATGTGCGCTCCAAGCGAGTAGGAGGTGGGAGTCCACGCGTAGACACCGACGTCAGTAATAAGGGGTCGCACGTAGATAGTTTGATCAGCGGAAAAGCTGCGGCTGCAGGTTCTGGGAACTAGAGTCGGCGATGCTGAGGCCGAAGACGCAAAGAGCAAGGCAGAAACGGCGGCAATGGCGGTGGAAAGCATAGTGATCTCGCGAGCGGCTGACACTGGCATGGATTGTAGTAGACGACTTTGGACGCGAATCCTTGTTCGTGATGAGGTAGTTGTAGTAGAACTTTGTCAAGTTTTATACCTGTAGAACATATGTGGCCTTTAGGAGTCGCCGGAGTGCCAAGAATGCCTTTACTAAAGTGTGAGTGAAACGTTCCGAGTATGTCGCAAACTCTGACATTGTCCTCTCCAGAAAGAGATATCACGGAGAAAAGGAATCAAAATGCGGGCATTGAGGTCCAAATGCGACATCCCAGGAACATTTGTTGAGAGCAGAATCGTGTGTCTCTGAAAGTTAAGGAAACCTGCGAGACCCATTAGTGACTTACAATGAAGTTCGATAATCCTTCCCAGTGAATCGATTGAACAACTCGCGAGAATCAACTGATATTACTGTAGTGTATACCCGTCCATCTCAGCACCTTGGCATTGGTGCATGCTACAACAAACATTATTCAACAGATGAACGATAGTGGGACGACAGAAACTTTACAGAACATTCTCAGGACCCACCTTCATGAAAAACGCGATGAGAGGTCAGGCATGTAAAGTTCTGTCACTGAACCTGAGTGCCTAGAAAGTGTTATCAGAACACTGAATGTCGACTGAGAGAAAGAGCTGCTGTCAACCGACTAGGGGCCTGGCACCTTGTGAAATGGTGGAATGCTCACTTCGCAACGTCGACATCTGCCTTCAAGCCTCCAAGAGATGATTTCAGACCATTGTTGAGAATAACTATACCTTCATTTTGAGTTGTCGTCGGACCATCTAGCCAAATTAAAAATAAGTTATTTATGGGTAAAGTGTACTGCAGACCTATAGGACTAGTGCCTCTCTGGCCTGGCAGTAACGATGGTCAGGGCCATCGGCTTGACGCACGCATTTAATCCAGGTGTCGTTCGCTGGCGTATGTCAATTGAAAGGTGTCTAGGCCTGGGGCTTTGACATTTGTGAATTTGTGAGGTAGATGAACAAGCCTTGATAACTTGCAAAGTCTTATAAAGTCGAAGATCCGTCGACTCGGACAATGCCCCCATGAGGTCGGCTGCCCAACCATGAGAAGCTTGACCTGGCGGCGAAGTTTCTGTGCATGCATTGACGGGTAGGTAGGCGAACGTTGTATTGAGGCACGGCTTCATTTCGAGGGTAAGTCGACTCGATAAAGGTCTTATGAAGCAAGAACTGGCCTTCAATTGAAGTGCCACTGCCACGTGGCCCACGCGATCACAAATCAAAGAATACTTCAAGGGCTTAAAAGCTTTTGCCACGATGTCTTTTCTTGAACATGAATATATCCCAGATGACGGCGGAAAGACTGTATCTGTGCATTATTAACTTTTCTATGACTTCTTTGCCTAATCAAGATCTTGACCAACGAAATCTATGGGTGTGTCGACGGTGTCGCATCCTCATGCGTCCAGTTTTTGAGTTACTGATAACTCGAGCTCCGGAGAGAAATATGTAACCAGGTGAACATTGAAGCGGCATATCACGGGTTTGTAGCGCCTTTGCCGTTGGGACAAGCAACTTGGAAGAATGAGCAGGTGTGCCAATTATTCACTGTGGACATACCTGAACTTACTGGTTGTGATGTTACAGCTTGCTCGAAGTTCCTTGAGAGGAGAAGACAAGGAATTTTTGCTGGTGTTCCCCTGCACGTATCTTTCATAGGAGTGCATTACTTCCCAACTGGGTCTGGGGACTTGGAAAGCGAGCAGACCAGCAGTTTACTGGAGGCCGCAGCAAAGTTAGTCATAGACATCGCTACTTCTGTATGCCTTATTCATTGCCAAGGCGCAGACTTCCTCAAGAGCTCATGATTGTATTTCACATGTTCTCGTCGAACCGACTTGCTTTATGTGTTCGGCAAGCCTTTTGGGATATTTTGTGGGTATAGATAGTACTGACCATGAACAGATCCCGACTGTATCAGGAAAACTTCGAATGATGAACATCCTACCCGGTACAAAGGCGATGTCTTCGCAATTGGCGACAGCCACCAGAACCACCTGAATCTGATCTGAGTTGCTTTGCTTTGCTCCCTCACCTTCTGCAATATCTCACAAAGACCATTTGATATTAGCCAGCATGGGATATTTTGAGCCTTACTGTATTACGTTCCTCAAGCGCTAAGCCCTGCATAGACTTGGTGACCCTGTGGATATCATGACCAGTGGCGTCCAGACTCGACAGCAACTTCGGTTAGCTAAGTTGTCATATCTATGTTTACCACCCGATAAGAATTGTTGTGTCGATGTTGTACCTAGGTTACGTCTTTGTTATAATTTATTAGCTGCCTTTCCTTCGGAGTTCCGCCACCATGGAGCAAAGTTTAAGCATACCCTCTGAAGATATTTCAGGGTAAGTCTGTTGTTTTTCCTTTCTCAATTAGATAGCCGTTTCATGTCTGACACCGTCCACACGGGTCTGTTGCAGAAACGTATCTCGGTTTCGATCTCAGCTAGACAGGTTCAATGCCACGCGCATTCAATGGGCATTGAACCCAGGATGAATTGCCTATATATAATGGCAAGGCAGCTCACGATAACTCAACTAGTCATTGAGCTGTAGTATCTTATACATACTTTGGCCTTTCATACTCAATGACAACAGAACTGCTAGCGGTTCGTATTATCTTATTTTTTCTAAACAGCTCTCACAAACGAAGTGTTTTAGGTGACAACCTTCGGGTTGGCCTACATCTGCCTCGGGGGATTCGTTGTTGCGGTGCGTGCGTTCAAATTCTGATGATTGCTCGATCATGCTCACATCTACATGACTTGTGGACAGTTCTCTATGGTTATGAGCCTTGTGAGGGATAGGGTAAGCCCGCCACAGTGGACGAAGAACTCAACCTGGAATGACCTTATCCAGTTTTACATCAATGAGGTCGTGTTCGGGACCGCTTTCGGGATACTTATGGGGCCATATGTCACGGGCGTATTTGACCCGCGATCCTGGGACACAGACACCGTCCTTGTTACCCGCGAGATAATGCGCATCGTTCTGGCGACAGGTCTCTTTGCAATTGGCGTCGAGCTTCCGAAGTCTTATATGGCAAAGCACGCAAAGAGCCTCATCATCATGGTAGTTCCGACAATGGCTATCGGTTGGATTATCGTTGCTGGCATGTCGCGTTCCCTCTAGCCCTCTACTACACCACTGACCGTCTGAACTCAGGGGCGCTGTACGGGCTATTTCCGAAATTGACTTTCTTTTCTTGCCTTGCTATTGCTGCGTGCCTCACACCTACAGACCCCATCATATGTGCTGCCATCGTAGGTTAGCGTTGCACACGAGCCCAACCATCAACCTTTGTACGTATACTAACTTGATGTTTCAGGGGGACACTACGCAAAGAAACATGTTCCTGTGGAACTGCGACGAATTTTGGCCGCAGAGTCTGCCGCCAATGATGGGCTTGCATATCCCTTCTTAACGATATCTCTTTATCTTATCCTTGACCGCACCAGAGAAGAGGCAATTACTCATTGGGTGCTGATCGGATGCCTCTGTAAGTCTTTTTATCTTGGAAATTTTGTTTAATTTAATACTCGTTCCAGACCAAGTGATAATGGGTACTTTCATTGGCGCAATTTTAGGGCTTATCTTCTCGAACTTGATGAGATTTTCTTATCAACGCGGGTTCCTCGATCGTGAATCCTACATCACCCAATATCTCGCGTTCTCGATCTTTACTGCAGGATTTGTGAGTACAATTGGCAGTGATGATCTGCTAGCGGCGTTTGCAGCAGGAAAGATTGTTAATATCAACAGTAAACTATACACTGACTCTTGATGAATAATACCTTACAGGTAGCGCAATCTCATGGGACGGAGAGTTCAACGACCACACAGAAGGCGAATCGTTTGCATCAGTGATGGACTTCGTCTTCAATTGCGCCTGCTTCATATATATCGGCGCTTGGCTTCCATTCAATTCCTTCAATGTTCCTGTGCTCGGCGTTTCCCTATGGCGTCTGGTCATCCTTGTGACTGTCATTCTCTCCCTTCGACGTATCCCTGCTATACTCGTACTTTACAAGTGGATCCCTGAAATCACCAGTTGGCGTGAAGCGGTGTTTTCAGGTCATTATGGTGCGAACCGTTGACGTTCATTCATTTGGTTTCATCTTGACTGAGGTGCCTAGGTCCTGTAAGCGAGACGATACTGAGACCTTCCCTTCGCCTGACTGAATTAACAGATGGGAGTTGGTGCAGTTTTCATCTCTTCGCTAGCTTTGAGCAAGTTACCGGCCCCTCAGAATCCGCCGCAAAACCAGCAGGAGTTGTTGGCGGCCACCCTTGAAGCAATCATCGGCTTTATCGTCTTCTGCTCAATTTTCATTCGTAAGTTGAATTAACATCGGAGGCTAACATCGAGTCATTGACCACAATGTTTTTTATCATCTCATAGACGGTCTCTCCATTCCCCTCTTTTCGTTCATTAAGAGGAAAGTCAATCCGGTCATATGCGGGAAGGGCGTCGATGAATCAACTTCAGACAAGACACATGCCTCAGTTCCGCCTCACAGTGAACTGTCTTCAAGCTCTACCACGTTACCTAGCCCCCGTGCACTAGAAGAACAACCGATGCCTGAATCCGTTTCTTCCGTTGGAACTACTGACACCATCCCTGCAGAATAACATAAGCTGAAAGACGGTGCTAGAGCAGACGGTTAGTTGAGAGGGGTTTGCGACTTAATGATCTGTAAGCTTGCTGTTAGGTTTGAAAGTTCTTGTTATCTCTTTTGTTTTTTACGCTATCTGTATTACTATAGACGTCTGGACGTCGATCGACTAAAAGAAATGCTATTAGGACTCAAGTCAGCTTAGAATAAATAAATAAATACGTCGTGTGGAACATCTCTTCGTTCATAAAACATTCAGCGCCTAGCGCTTGGGCTCAACTCACGATACCTATCATTAACTTCCAGGTGTCCTCAATTGCATTACCATGGCTACTGTCGACAACCCTTTTTTCGGCCGTGAGCCAGAGCTCCCAACCCCATCTACTGGACTCGAGAAGACGTTGACGCTATAACCACACATATTGATCCATCATATACGTTGAGAATAACCCTTCTTCCCGAAGCATTCCATATGCAGATAGGACTCCTTGAAGGTGACATGGAAACCCCCACCCTGCTCCGCGATGAAGGATTCGTTGACCCCGATAGGGGCCTCGACGTTATACGAGACGTCTTGGAACGCGTTCTACGTCTCGCTTGTGCCGACAGGGGGGCTCGGGCCTGGCAACGCCCATAATCCATGGTCAAGGTTTTCACCTCAGCAGCTTGACATCGTTTGCGGTCAACAGCATAACCGTATCTCCCATCACTGATAGCTTCATTCGCCTTTATGACCGCTCCTTCGAAAGGCACGACCTTGAACGGATCCCTCAAGCAGTCTACGACATTGATGCGCTTGACGTTATCACCTTGATCGCGCTCGCGCGGCCCATTAGCAGATGTTAAGTGTTCCAGAGGGGCAGTTTTGTTCTAGCTCCATTGCTCTAGGCTCAATCTCACCTAAGCTTCTTAGGCACACTTTTTTTTTACCCAACTGAGCACTATGATCGACTCATCGTGCTCACAGGTCATATCCCAGTGGAAACCCTGAAAGCGTTCGAAGAAGGCCTTGAGCAGTTGAAACGCATTGCGATTACACTCGCCACAATACCGTTCACTATCGGCATGGATTGGGAGAACAATGAGACCTTTAAGGCAGTCTGCCCTGGTGGATGAGGGGGTAGAGCTCACGGTGTTGGTCCCCCTTGAGACAGACAACTGAATGTCTGTTCATTTTTTCACGACGTAGCTGAAGCAAGCAAATCTCCACCATGTTCATGTGTTATATTTGTAGAAGCGACTTGTCCAGAGAAAGATTGGTCCACAGTACAGGAATCGTTGAAACGTCTCCAAACCATAAACGTTACTGGTTACATGACTATGGTGTTAGTCTCGTCCCCGTCTTCCCCGTCTTCCCCGTCTATTGTAATGTGTATGTATCTCGAAATTGAGTTCTGGAGTTTGAAATTCTGACCGCAGAGATGCGCCGCTCGGGGAAGATGAGCAGGAAGGCCAACTGTGAAGGCCATGAAGATGCCAAAGTTTTCATAAAAGCGAGCACGTCTGGTGGTCCTGTCACTGCGCTTCGGCTATCTTATCTGCGGGTACTACCCATTTTTGGCCACCTCTCATCTATGTCAACTGCTGATTGTACAAGAACTACAGTGAGGTCTTAACAGCGTGCAATGAAGCTGAATCCGGCTCTAGCTTTTTGCCTGCAATTAGCACTTCACCAGCACGCGTTGTTCCTTCTTTAGTCTCCTTGATCAGCTTGCTAAACTCCCTGAACTTGGGATGCTTCGCGTCATTAATGAGTTGGAAACCAATGCTCTCTGACGTCGAAACGAATGCCCCCTCTCGCGCCAGACGCTGCAGGACGATTGGAACCTCCCATGAGTTGTGTGAGGCGAGGCAGTCAGCCATGACGTATGGGGTGTAGGGTTCAGGGCTGAAGGTAGGTTGCAGGAGGGAAATCGCAGTCTGGAGGACACATATGTGGGCCTGGTATATACACCTTTAAGAGTCCTGCTGCAATAGTAGTTGCATTCGGTATACGCACTTCTATTCCAAAGAGAATAACATTTTTGATGTGGGGACGTGCGAGAAGGATGTTCTGGACATCAGATGTAACCATGGAGAATGTGGTTTTGTCGAATGTCCCCAGATGAAGGTTACCTAGAGGTTGGAAATCGATTGCAGGATCGAGGGGTCCCAGAGCTACGAGCAGCTCATGACGTGTGTTGAGATAAGGTGGACAACACAAAACGCACCCCTGGCAGCTTGGGTGCAGCTAACAACTTCACATCCAACGATCTACAAAATTATGGTTCAACCGAGATCTACTGCAGATATAAACCATTGTACATTTGCAAGCTTGAGGAGTTTGTTAGCGGTGAAGATAAGATGCTCGAAACCCAAGATAGATGATCCTATCCAATTCAGAAGTCAAGTTACATATGACGAGTGCCAAAAGCGTGTCAGAGCGGGAAATCTCACGAAATACGCCTTGGAGGTCACATAGGAAGAAGATAGTGTTGGCAGGCGTGGGGATTGGCATGATGGTCGGTGGAAAGGAAACAATTCAGTCTCTGATTTAGGCAACATTTAAAGATAGCGCTTGATTCCGTCACGGATTTTGGTTTGAGCCACACAAACAACCGTGGCGTGAAGGCTTTCACGTATAGACCTGATTTATTGCGAATAACTGACTATTGTATTGACATGATACAGATCACCGTAATACTCATGCCGATTGTACCGGCCGCCCGAGGAGTAGGACCTCTCCGGCTTTCGTCGTGGCCTCTTTCGTCTCCTTGACAAACTTGCTAAAGGGTTTAAACAGAGGGTTTGCAGACGTGCCGACGAGCTGAAAGCTCAGACTTTCGCTGGTAGTGACTATAGCTCCTTCTTGGCGGAGACGATCAAAAAGGATAGGCAGTTCAAATGTTGCTGAAGAAGAAACGCCATCCGCAATAATATAGGGTGTGTACTTCTTGGGCAGCGCGAGTAAGGACAAGGTCGTTTGAAGGACACATATTTGGCCCTGTGAACACCGTACAGGCTCAGTCACAATCCATTCATTTCCTTGCGCAAAGGACGTACCTCTATACCAAAGATGACGACATTTTCAATGTGTGGACGCACTTCAAGTATATCTTTGACTTCTTCAGTGACCATGGAGAACAGAGTTTTGTCGATTATGGGTAGTTTGAGTGGCCCAAGCGAGTCAAGATTAACACCAGGATCGACGCCGCCAAACACTGAACATGCCTGGTCATGAGTCACAACGAAAGATTGTTGCATCATTGTGTACCTTTGGCATATTGTGTCGTAGCGACAACCTCTATGTCCAAAATCTGGATTCCATTAATTATAAGTATCGCCAGGCAACGTTCATCGATATCACAAGTAAATGCCACGAGCCTTGGCAAGCTTAATCATCTTATTAGCCGTGTCAACTACCTGGTCATAACCGTATATAGTCGAGCCTGGTGGAAGGGTTAAATGGACGCGTTTCGGACGCGTTTCGAACGCCTTTCTAAGCAAAAACTCACGAAACCCGGTTTGAAGGTCGCAACAGAAGAAAATTGTGGATTCTGGGAGGGGAGTCGGCATGGTTTTGGATGTGTTGCATGGTGAGAAGAACCGTTTATGATATGGAGAACCGGGAGACTTGTGGGACTCGGAGATTTTGGACAGTTGGAAGATCAGGGTCGCTTGACAGTTGGTGGTGGATGGCAAGGATTCACAAGCACGTGCCGTTGTTGGTTTCTCTGTTCCCGCCATCATCAGCTCCGCGCTGTCGCCTTTGCCCTCAGCGACTAGCCCAGCTTCTGTCTTTGTGACCTCCCTCTTACGCTCATTTGCCACCCTCGGCACTTCCTTTCTTTTCATTTTACTCCCACCAGGATCAACCTTTCGTTTTTGGATCAATTTAAATCGAAAAAAAGTCACATCATGGAACACGGAACTGTCATCGACAACTCAAGGGATGAACTGGCTGCTAAGAACAGGGTATTCAAGTTTTTTCCTGCTCAGATGTCATTTGTTAAGCACTTTCTAGTTTGAATTGTTCAAACTTGGCAAAGGACTTCCCTCAACTGTCGCTCAGAAGAGGCATTCACACACCCGCTCTCATTCTCGCAATAATTCTTCCATTTCTTCTCTACCCTTTTCCATTTCCACAAAGTCTATGAACGCTGCTGATACATCTCCGGCCAACCCCACTCCATCTTCGAAACGCCATTCTCATCACAAGCGCCGCTCATCTGTTTCAACTCGCATCGAATCTGCCGAATTGATGGGTGTCTCCATCCCAGACCTGCCGCATTCCACCTCCGAGGATAACATTAATTTGGGCGACAAGGACTCCATCCGCCGCCGAGCGCTTTGGGCCCTAGAGGGGAAACCAGATGTGGCCTTCTCCAAGGTTGAGATCCCCGAACTGTCGACCCCTGTTATGGAGAAGATGATGTTTGATTTTGGTAAGTTACTCAATTTCATGTATTGTCTGACGCTAGTTTGACAGCCAAAAACTAGCAGCAACCAAGTCTGCGCCGCAGCAACCCGTACCAACCTATGGGCCCAGTATCAATACATTGCTAGCAAACAAGCGTGACTCGTTCAAACTTCTTGGGCCGTCCTCATCCTCTAAGGACCAGCTGCATACTTTGGTAGAGGAGGAAGAGGAAGAAGAAGAGGAGGATTCTACAAATTGTGAGGTGGAGCCTAGTGCAAAGGCAGATGCACCCCCTACTCCGATGACGCCCGCATTTGCTGTTCCAAAGGCAACACCTGCGCGTCCCCGTCCTGCGACATTGCACCTTCGGCCGTTGTCGTTAACACCAGATAATCTCGTCAATGCTACCAATGGACTACCCACACCCTCTCTCACCCCCAGTCCTCGCCCTGGCCTCAAGGCTCTTGCTCTTGTTCCTTCCGGTGATGAATCCACGAATGTGACAGGTACTCGCTCTTCTTTTCCTTCATCTTCTGCTTCGCATCGCCCACCATTGACCCTGAACTTGACATCTGAGAATTCTGGTTCTGCTCTTGAGAGCAGCCGTCGCAGCAGTATCTCATACAAATCCACAGGTAGTGAAGCAGCTGTCGCAAGCCACGGACTCCCCACCCCGGACACAGCAACCCATCCTTCCTTTGACCGTCGTTACTCTATGACGATCCCTGATGCTCTGCGTCGAAGAAGCAGCAGCTCGAGCAGTTCTGCTAGCATCGACGATGATTCGTATCCCAGCCATTCGAGGCCTCTCAGCGCAAGTGAACAACACTTCTTGTTCAAGTCACACAATGCGCTTTTGGCACGCATCACTGATCTGGAGCGTGCTCTTTCCATGAAGCGGATGTCGTCTGGCGGGGCCTCCACGGGCAGCTCGAGGCCTGGATCCGTGGTTTCAGCGTGTTCAAGTGACTACGGAAGCAATACCGAGCCCAGTGACGAGATGCTACGTCTAGTTGCTGACTTGAAGGCCGAGAGGGACGAACTCAAACGGGATGTTGATGGCTGGAGGAATCGTGTCGCTGACATGGAAAAACAACTCAATGTCGTGACTGGAAGAGTTGAAAGTGAGAGACGGGAAGCATGGGTTGCGCGTTCTATGTCTGGCCTATTAGAGGTGGAAAAGGGAACCCTTGAACGCAAACTTGCCGACGTTCAGAAGACCGTTATCACTTTAGAGGAGGACAAGAAAGTGCTCGAAGTGGAGAACGCTCAATTCAAAGAACAACTTGCTTCTCTGAAATGTGAACTACGACGTGCTAAGGGGGAGTTAGAGGAAGAGAGGCGATCTGCCACTGTTCAGCAGGAGATGCTCAACACCCCTACACCTCATACTTCGGAGTCACACCCACGGCCTGTCGGTATGGTTGCAAGACGAGTGACCTCAGTCGACTCCGATGTCACGGAAGTCGAGGAGTTGTCTGTTGATTTGAACCCCAAATTCAACTTTTCACTCAAGTCAGTCGTTGAGGATGACGAGGACGAGGAGGACAATGGTCTTGCACACTATGAGGATGAGGATGACGAGGACATTGCTTTCCAATCCTCATCGTCCTTTGGTTCTGAGGATGACTTCCCCATGTCCGTCACCCATCTTCAGCAAGACGTTCCTATGTCCGTCACCCCACGCTCTGAATCCCCTACCGCCATTCATGCACCTCGTCCTACACACGTCAACAGAGCATCAATTTCCAAGACCTGGACGTTCCCATTCGGTGCACAGGTTCTGAAGCAAGCACCCGAGGAAGCACCCGAGGTCGATCGTTTCTTTGGATGTCTTGCCGATGGCAACGATGAGGCGGACTCCATGCCCAACTCCCCATCTGCTTATTCATACGAAAAGAGCAAGGGATTATTTGCCAGTGGGTTCAAATATGGAGCTGATGACGAGGATGCGCCCTTCTTCTTCCCCCTCAGCGCTGGAATGGAGGCTGAATTACCCAAGACCCTTGGTATCGTTCATGAATTAGAGGATCAGGGGGAAGAAGTCGAGGACGTTGAAGATGAAGACATGTTTGGAGAGGCTGGAGGCATCCAGATTACATTCACACCGCCAGATGCCGATAACTACGAAGGCTTCGACTCCCTGCGTTCGGCGTCGCCATCACCTGCGACACCTTCAATTCCTATAATCAACTTCTTTGATTTTGATCAGGAAGACTCTACTTTCTTCAACTTTGGCAGACCATTGCCTTCCGCGCAGGACGAACAATCGAAAGACCTTGTATCTACTCCCCCCTCTGCCTCTAAGCCATTCAACTTTGGTCGACCGATGGTAGAGCCAGTCGTTAAACGATATGACTCTCCATCGGTGCCCTCGATTATCACGCCTCCCTCATCTCTTCCACGTTCAACGTTGCCCCAGATATCTCCTTCTCCGTCCTCCCTCCCTCGCGCCAAGCTTGCAAAAACGTTTACTTCGACCGATTCGACAGTGCCTAGTCCTCCAAGGTCGAAACTATCTCGCACAGCATCTAATCCTGTCGATTCGTATGTAGCATCTCCTAGCAAGCGAGGTGGCACTATACCTTCCTTCATCCCACAAGCAGTTTCATCACCCTCTCCCTTGCGGAGTGTGTCTGCTAGCAAGCCCAAGTCCATCACTACTACGCCTCCATCAACCTTTGCGCGGCGGAAGCCATTGACGCTCTCCAACTCGCTTGGCAAAAGCCAAAACAACTCTTTAAATGCATCACATGGTTCGACATTTGCCCCTCAAATTTCTGTTATTCGTACGTATACTAATTCCTTCTCTGCCCTTTAGCAAATTTCGTCATGAACGCGCGTTCTCTTAGATCCCCTGACCTCCAAACGTCGCGCCCCACTGATAGCTGGCCCTCGGAAATGAAAAGCATTGACTTGTCGGACCACTTTAGCATTGATACCACCAATATATCCACATCCACTGCCGCTACTACCCTTTTACAAGGATACCCTTCTACTTCTGAAGACTGCGACTCTTCCGTTTTCCCCTCGCATTCGTCCATACCTCATCCGGCGCAAGCGTCGCATTCATCGTCATTCTCCTCGATTATGACGTCGCCACTTTCTGCTCGGCTATCGTTTCAATCGTTTACGAACTTAATTCCTCTGTCTTGGTCACAACGCAGCATTGCTCCGACGGTGTCAGTTGCTGATTTCGAGAGTGTTCAAAAGGCCGAGATGGTTAAACCTCAGCCTGTCGAGTCTGCTACCCCCTTAAAACGGGGTTTTGTTTCGAAGGAAAAGCAATTAGAGAAACTCCGGTGCCGCTTGGAGCGAGAAAATCCTACGAAAGTTAGGAACTCTGTCTCCGCTTTATGCAAGAAGTGCGACGACGACGACGATTTTGTTCTTTAACGGCAAGTATGTTTGATTTACATTCAACCTTCGGCTTATACCCCTTTGTGTTTCCTAGATCTTCCTGCACCCGCACCTGGTTGCTTTCTATGAATTTGCTTTTTTGGCCCTCTTAACACATGTTGCGACGTTGCATTTTATGACCCATACCCAGCCCAATTAACATTATGTCTTACGCTTACTATTTATGCCTATAGCTATGCACTCTTGAAGTGCGCAGAACTCTTTGTTTCCCCATATCTACCTCCGCCTGTCATTATTTTGGCTCGCTCACTCGCATTCTCCCCTTATTTCATATCGATTCCGCTGTGCATTCAAAGATTTCTGTGTACATTTTACAATCTATCTCTATCTGAGAGGCTTGAAGCCAGATCAGCTTTATGTATTGTGAACGACGAGTTCAATGACCATTGTGAAATATATGTATCGGCCTTTTTCGAGTGCTTGTGGTGGTAGGTCGAATCTCGCTCCGGAATTGTCCGTAGAACGTGGGAATGTTCAGTTGTTGGAAAAGGTGGGACAACTAAACTGACCCCTCCGCTCAAACATATTCTAAACGCAATGGCTGTTCCTCCCCGTCCCATTCGCTCCGGCTTCATGAAGAACTGGTTTGCCATTGAGGTGGATATATTTCTTTTGATTTTTTGTGCGACATCACTGAATCCATGACTGCATAGGCCATCCCCATGTAAGGATTGCAGTTGAGGCTGTAAACATTGGATCTGAACAATTCACAGCTATGGCATTATTGGTGGTATCATCTGCGGTGCCACCTGGTACACTTATCGTTTGGCTATGGGTCCCACTGGTGAGTCCGACGTGCCCATCATGCAGACTGAATTTTCAAATTCCTCCTCTCCTAGTTGTCTGGACCAAGAGCAACCCCACTCCCTGGAACACTGTAGAACCAGGACAGAACACGAAGATGATGACCGTGAACCAGAAGTTCGACAAGAGGTCTGTGGATTCAAAAGCTTGTTCGTTGTATGGGTTGCTAATGCCAATATCTATATCTAGCTGGACGCGGGACAAGTTATAGATGAAAATATCCTTTCTTTTAATTTGTCTGTATCCCCTTCGTGAATATTACAACTTTCCCAATGCCAACTCGAATATCAGAAGTAGTCATCTCAGCTTTTGACTGAGACGCTGTTACGCTCTATTTGGCATGACTGACGACGGTCCGAGATCAAACTTGAATGATCACTACTTTTTGATAAAGACATCCAAGCTCAATGGCAACAACTACGGAAGACGTCCCTCTGCCGGGTACTGCTTTGGTTAGTCACTGACCACTATAGCGCAATCGTGCTCAAACTTATTCCTTCAGACTGTCCTTGGCGGATCGTTGAAATTGCCCGCCATCGTGTTTGGGGCTGGGACCTTTGGAAACCAATACAACTCTGATGCTCATCTTGCAAGTGATATACCAGTACAGACAGTGCGCCTTGCCCTCCGGTAAGGCTTAACGAACATCTATTTTTGGCTTAGGACCCATCCACCGTCCAGGTATGGGATCCAAGCCTTTGACACCTCAGTCTATTACGGGCCTTCAGAAGTCGTGTTGGGTAATGCGCTTCAGAATGTAAAGGCTGAATTTCCTCGTTCGACATATCAACTGGTAAGCACACCTTCGATCAGGATCGAAGCACACGCTCATTCAAACTTGAACCGCTAAAGATGACTAAATGTGGTCGTTTTGGATCCTCGGACTTTGACTATTCGCCCTCTAAAATACGGGACAGCGTGAAACGGAGTTTAGAGCGACTACAGACTAGCTATCTCGATACTGTCTATCTTCACGATGTAGAATTTGTTTGCACACCAGTTGCACCTCGATCAAATGGCTGCAATCTTAGTGCACTTACGGATGAAAGTGCTGCATACGGACTCGCTGAGGGAGATGAGGGGAAGATTAGAGGGGAAGGAGATCGAAAGGTACTCGACGCATTTACGGAATTGCGGAAGCTCCAAGAAGAAGGTCTCGTGAAGCATATAGGCATTACAGGTATGTTTTTTGTATGGTCATCTGTTTCTTACTGACATATGTTGAAGGCTATCCTCTGCCTACGCTCCTTCGTCTGGCACTCCTCATCCTGCATACGCCTCCTTTCAAACCTATCGACGTTATCTTATCCTATTCTCATTTGTCTCTGCAGAACGGGACATTCTTGCAATATGCACCGCAGCTCAAGGAGCGGGCAAAAGTGGGACAACTACTTGCAGCCTCGCCGTTTAGCATGGGCCTGTTGACACCATCTCCTCCGCCTTGGCATCCGGCGCCTTCAGAACTATCAGCAGCTGCTCGACAGGCCTCTGATATCTGGGCTCAGGGGCTCCCAAATCTTGCGCTTGGATATGGGATAAGGAATACTGGTGGTCGAGAAAATATACCACTTGTGGCTGGGTTTAGTACGCCACGAGAAGTGCATGAGTGCATTAGAGTGTGGAGGGAGTTGCAGGACGGTGAGGCGGAAGGTAGACAAGATGCAGAGAGTGCTGTTCAGAACGTATTTGCGACGGCTGGGTATCTGGATTGGTCTTGGGCTTCACCCTAGTTGCTGAAAGCAGGGATAAGTTGAAATGTACCATTTCTAGACTCCTACACAGTTAGATATGAAACGACAAATAAATGATCCCACCGTCTGCTCCAGAAGCACCTACATAATGTCATCTTTACCACTTTGCCACACCCCGCATGCCCTCTACCATGTCTAACGGTTAGCTTTTCCCTTCAATTATCAAGTCGAAAAGTAATCAATCAGTACTATTCTTCATATCATTTAGGAACAGCTGCGAGACCAGTACACCTGGAAGCGCTAAACTATTTCCAAGCTACCTGCAGCCCAAGCTATCATAACCGGCCATGACTGCACACCCAAACAATGCGACAACTTTGAAGTGTGTCGGGGTCCTCTGCATGTTCTTCGACGATGGTCACAAGTAGCCCAATAGTTGGTGCTTGCTGCGAAGCCTTCAAGCAAGGCTGAAGGGATGGAGAAATCAAAGTTTCCGGAGGTTGGATGTCGTTAAAGATGAGAGGAATAAGTATACTGTCCACACACAGACAAATACTTATCTCATCCCCCTTCTCCGTCATGGCCATAGACGGACTCATAATTTTGGATAACACTGGGTTAGTTTCTGGTCGCCGAATCATTGTGCATTATTGGACTAAGTTAGATATAAAGTCGGCCTATCATTCAGTCTGGTTTCCGTTCGACATCACCATCATACACCCTTCTACACATCGATGCCCTCAACAGTGCCCTCACAAAGTCTTCCGGCAATGTTGACCCAGTCATTTACGTACCTCCCTACAATACGGCATCTGCTGCTGCTTGTTGCCACGTAAAATGCAGTGATATCAGAATCCTGTGTCCGGTTAGTGATGACGGTTTGTCTGAACATGATTTGTCCTTACAACGTGCAGCTCATCATATATTTCAACAGTGGATCCACTATTTGCATTTGCCTTCATCCAAACTTTCATTGACATCCTAAACGAATACTTCGGCAACGTGTCTGCTGCCACCCTGAAGGATAATTTTGACGTTGTATATCAGGTAGTCCCATCCCTTACTCGAGATTGCCAATTTTGCTGACGTTGCTTAGCTTCTAGAAGAAACTTTAGATTCTGGAGGCCATCCATTGACCACGTCTTCGAATGCTCTGCGCGATATTGTCCTTCCGCCGTCGCTTCTCACCAAACTCCTTAACGTAGCTGGTGCCAATATCACATCATCCATAAACTCAGGCTCTGGCTTGGGAAGTGGGCCATTCTCATCCCCGATACCATGGAGAAAGGCGGGAGTACGCTACGCAAGTAACGAAATCTATTTTGACATGGTTGAAGAGCTCAGGGCGACTGTCAATCGGTTGGTGATTCTGTTACGTGCTTGAACAATTATTTGATATGCTCGTTAGGCATGGATCCACCCTTTCAAGCACAGCTTGGGGAAAGATAATGACAAATTCCAGGCTATCAGGTTCGCATCTTCCTTTGAGTCCTTGTGGCCATTCAGAAACCTTACCGCCATTTTGTTAGGAGCTCCCGACTGCCAGTTGTCATTTGCGAACCCGAATGTGCTCGCTGAATGTGCTTTTCATCCATGTGTGAGGTGAACAGAATTTATATTTGATTATGTTGCGAAGTCGTTGAAACAGCGACAGGCTAAAACGTTGGAAAGACTCCAAAGTTCTGTCTTTCATACCTCCAGATGGTCGTTTTATATTAGCAGAATACCGATACGCTCCCAATCACTCTTCTACGCCCGCACGTTTTGTCAACACAGCAACTACACCATCCGCCGCTCCTTTGAATGTGTCACGAGATAATGTACAGATCCCATTTACACTCAAAACCGCAGTCGAGCTCGAAGACAATGGAGGTATGCAGATTTAGCCCATCTAGGAGGACTGGTAATGTGTAACTTAACTTTGACTTGTTTCACAAGGCAGCTTCAACCTGACACTCACGTCTCGTCTCACAACGCGTGATATCGAGAATCTGGTGGCAGAATTACATCTTGGAGAGGGTGCGGGTGGTATCAAATGTGTTACTGCTCGGGGCGGGGCGGCGGATCGATATGGGCGAGGTGTAGAAGGGCTTGGGGCGTCATGGGCATTCGACTCGAATAAAAAGGTTCCTAATCTGCTCATCCATGCCATATCGTGTTCTCATTTTCAATATACTTCATTTATTTGGTCTAGATTTTACGATGGGAGATCCCACTAGTCTCACCATCGAGTTCATGGAGCCTTCGAGGGTCTTTCACCACTTCATCGTACGCCTGCTTGCCCCATCATGTCTTCTCTAATTCACTAGTGTCACAGAGTTTCTGCGCCTCGCCCCTCTCATGCGGTACAGATACGTTTCGAGATCCAATCCCACACGTTTTCTGCTCTCAAGGTTGATCAGTTTAAATTGACAGGAGAGACGTACAAACCGTTTAAGGGTGTTAGAGGTAGATCGGTTGGGAAGGTGGAATGGAGGTGGTAATGAGGATTATTAGGCTATGAATGAGATGCGATTGCTCCTGGTATGGAAGACCTTAAATTGCCCCAGGAGTAGAAACAGCAGCAACGCCGCCTACTTATCATCAAACTGTGTGACTTGGAATACGCTCTTCTAATTTGCTAGAGTACACATATTGATGTATTGAGTGTCATAACTACTGAGTGATGGCTGGTTGCAAAATACAATTGAAATAATAACGTAAAATGTGGGGGCAGTAAAAATGGATAGCAATAGCAATAATCTCATGAGTGAGCAGTCTCTAGGACGTGAAATGGGAATGTGTAATGGCTAATGATGATGGGTTTAGAAATCTTCATCGAGGACACTGAGGCGATGGGTGTCAGCATTAAAGGACATAACAAAAGGATAAAACAACATACAAAGTTGACGATGCTGTGGCCGCATCAGACGTTCCAGAGTGGTTGATGCCAGCCTTGGAGTAGTCCGAGACACGCTTCTCGAAGAAGTTGGTCTTTCCCTGAAGTGAAATCATATCCATGAAGTCGAAGGGATTGGTCTTGTGGTAGACTTTGTCATTGCCCAGGGCAACCAGGAGGCGGTCGGCGACGAATTCGATGTATTGGCACATCAAATCAGAATTCATACCGATAAGTTTGACAGGGAGAGCATCTATAGTATATGTTGAGGAAATATCGCATTGGAAGTATATTGGCAACTCACCTGTTAGGAACTCCTGTTCTATAGCAACGGCCTGAGTAATGATAGCCTTAATGGTATCAGGGTGTGGGCGACGCTTGAGATGACTGAAGAGCAAGCAAGCAAAGTCGGTGTGCATTCCCTCGTCACGGCTAATGAGCTCATTCGAGAAGGTCAAACCAGGCATAAGGCCACGCTTTTTTAACCAGAAAATAGATGCAAAGGAACCAGAGAAGAAGATACCCTCAACAGCAGCGAATGCAACTAGGCGTTCACCAAAAGTGGAGTTCTTGTCGGAGATCCACCTGAGAGCCCAGTCTGCCTTGCGTTTGATGCAAGGGATGGTCTCGATGGCGTCAAACAGGTATTCACGTTCTGCTTGTTCTTTGATATAGGTGTCGATGAGAAGAGAGTAGGTTTCTGAGTGGATGTTTTCCATCATAATCTGGAAGCCGTAGAAACAACGGGCTTCGGCAGCCTGGACTTCGTTGGAGAAGCGCTCGAGAAGGTTCTCGTTAACGATACCGTCGGAGGCGGCGAAGAAGGCAAGGACATGCGAAACGAAATGACGTTCATTGCTATTCAAGCGATTGTTCCAGTCATGAAGGTCCTTAGAGAGATCCATCTCCTCGGCTGTCCAGAAAGAGGCCTCTGCCTTTTTGTACATTTGCCAGATCTACAGGACAAATTAGTGACAAGCAGGGACAGTCGAACAAGAATACAAACCTCAGGGTATTGGATGGGGAAGAGGACAAAACGGCGTCGTGACTCCTTGAGTAAGGGTTCTTCACCTGAACAAATACCACTTAGAAGACAAGTTTAAAACGCGAATAACTTTGCAACGCACTCTCGGGAAGATCGATTTCACCAACAAACTTTCTACGAAGGGTCTCTAGGTCATCCTCGGAGGTGAACGTGTCTTCCTCGTCAAGAAGGGACTTTGGAGACTTTGATAGACGTGCATCATCAATGACGACAGGTTTAAGAGAGTGCTTTGTGGGAGTCTCAAAGCTCAAGGCAGCGAGAGACGCGGCAGCCTATGTGACAACATGGTAAGCCAATTGATATAGCTATACACGAGAAGTGGTATGTATACCTTCTTGCTGGGTGTAGGCTCTGGGGTGGAAGGACGAGGGATAAAGGTAGAAGCCATGAGAGAATGAAAAACAAGGAAGAAATGTGTCGCGGGAGGTGGTGGTAGTGGGAATGAAGAAAGTCAAGAACGGACAACTGGAAGAAAAGACACGTATGGTTGTGTTTGGCTCATTCAACCATCACAATCGCGTTACAGACACGTTACAGACGCGTCGCCTCAATGACACGTGAAGAAACGCGATCCAATTGGTTGAATTAGATTGTATCCTACACCATAAATGTACACAGTTCACCCCTTTATCTCGTCCTGATAATACCTGCATTTATAAGTTTTTGGATCTTGCCTCTCACTACTGGATTCTTCATATGATCCTGAAGTGCTTGAGGATCATTCTGTGCTTGCTGGAGAATCTGTTGCATGACCGGGTCGTTCATGATTCCCTGCGAGGAATGCATTTTAAGTTCCATTTAGAAACAGAAAAATAAATGAAACTTACAGCCACTTCTGGATCGCGCATGGCCCGCTCAAGTGTCTGCTCTTGTGTCTCCTCGCCACGCTGGCTGTAGAGCGCCTGCTGCACTTTAAGCTCCTGTTGTTGGATCTCCGATGTATGCTTATGTTCCGTATCGACTTCACGCGCCTCCTGTACGGCCTCAAGCGCCTTGGTGTGTTCGCGCATCGACGTCAAAATGTTCGATTTGCGGATATAAGCCTTGACTGATTCGGAGACCGTGAGTCGCTGCGTGACGGAAGGATACACCCATGGCCATCCGACTCACCAAATTTAGGATCAGTCTTGATAGCCTCGTCGGCATCCTTAAGAGCCTCGGGCAAGGCAACGAGCTTCATGTACGCCGCTGCGCGGTTGTTATATCCACGCGCATCGGAAGGATTGCGCTTGATGCTCTCTGTGTAGGACTTGACAGCTGCAGCAAAATCGCCCGCCTTGAATTGGACGTTGCCCTCTTCACGGGCACCTGCGCTTTTCTCTGGGTCGATGTAAGCCTGGCGGTCGGCCTCTGACTTGGCACGCTCGACTTCTCGCAGTTTGTTGAGGATGTCCGGAGTACGATGCTCTGTCAGCGACTTATTGAAGTACTTGATAGCGGAGACAAGATCGCCCTTCTTGGAGTAAGCTGAGCCAGCACGACCATATGCTTTCGCAATCAGCTTGTAGTCCGCGCGGATCTAACGGCCAGGTTCATAATCGTGGTTAGAATGGAAGAAGGAATGACTGACCCCTCTGCCTTCTTCGACAGCCTTCTCACACGTCTCAATGGCTTTATTGAATTCGCCTTGCTCAAAGTACACAGCTAATGCTGCGTTAGCAATGGTCAGGTGCAGTAGCAGCCGCGCAATACGCACCACTCAAATTCGTCAAGAAGGTTAGGTCATTTGGCCACAGGTCCCAAGCCTTCTGGTACAGCGTCGCTGCTTCTTCGAAGTTCTTCGCCTTGTAAGCAACGCCTCCTGCCTCTTTCGCCGCAAGGGCCTCCTCCTTTGCCTTAGCCTCTTCAGCGTCCTCGTCGGTCATTTCAACGTCCTCTTCTTCAGGAGGAGGGGTTGCGGAAGTCGGATCAGGCTTGGGCTTGGAAGAGGAAGGGACGGGGGCAGGTGGGGTTGGTGATTGGCTTTGAGGGTTCACACCGGGTGGAAGTTCATCGGAACCTTCTGGGCGAGAAAAGCCCTGCATATCGATGCCGAGGGCCACGCCGAGGACATCAATCATTCGAGGATCATCAAGGGCACTAGAGAAATTCAGATAAAACTTCAAGGAATCAGGGGGTCAGACACACGTCGTTGCAAGCTGAGGGTTCTTCTGGTATGCTGAAATCTGAATGAAACATAAGTGTCGATAAATTGAAGGGGTGAACGATAGCTTACCTTCTGAACAAATAGCGGATCTGCTAAATGTTTCGATGTCTTCGGGTTGGCGGCAAGTTTGGCCAAAAGATTGGGGTCCGAGAACATCTTGCCAAAGGGGTTTTCATTTACAACATCGGATGCTGTGCGTGGGTCTATCAGTAAAGCTGCATCGTGTGGCCCACCTCGCATTACCTTTCGCATCCTGGACTTCCTGAAGTCCTTTACGAAGTGTAGGACTATCCTCAATAGCCAAGCCACTTTGATACGCAGCAATAGCGTCATCGTATCTCCTTACGCCATGAAGAGCGGCACCCTTCCGCGCCCACCCCTTGCCCCATGAGGGGTTCAGCTTGACGGTCTAGAGGTTGTTGTGGATAAATAAATAAATGTGATGCAGGAATCATCTCGACGTACCTCTTCCGCATCAGCAAGGGCAGCATTCCAGTCCTTCTTTCCAGCCTTTGCTGCGGACCTGTTCGAGAATAGGACGTGATTTGTAGGATCGATTGCAATAGCTTGAGAGAAAAGATCGATTGCCTTGTCGTAGTCTTTGGCCACAAAGGCCTTGTTTCCGAGATCCTTCAAAGAATTTGCCTGCTCTTCATCAGTACTGAACGTTCTAGGGGAAAGTAGCTTTACGCACGTCAGACATTGTATGGATTCCGGCGGTTAAAGCGAAGTATCTTGGAAGACTTTTATTGCATTGATAATCTTTCTAGAATTTACCATCACGTTCCAAAACCTAACCCTAAATTCGGTCTGCTTCAGTGAATTCGAAGTGAAGTCTACTAATCACGAATATCTAACTGTTCGTGAAATTCCTGCTATATGGTCATGTTGAGAATCACAACGGCATACGCATGTCTAACTTTCCCTGAAAAGCGATCAAGCATAATGTATTCCCTGTTCATTATTCGACAGTATTGGCAGGATGCATCGGAGTCCCTCCTCATCCTGTGAAAGAGGCTTTAAAATCGTTGAATGTCTGTTTGCCCAATATTCCAAAGACAACGCGGGTAAAACGGTTCTCGAACCTCGCTCCCGGGGCAGTTAACAACTCAGCCCATAGTCGCCCAACCGTCGCCACATTATTTTGGAAAACTCCTGTTCCAAAACTTCCAAGCACGATATGCTTCACGCCTTGTTGTTCGAAGAGAAACAATATCCTGCCCATTCTCTCCTTCATCGCCTTCTCAATATTTTCCTCCGTTGCCCGAGGGGACATCCTGCCCATTAAAGATTTTCGAACAATTCCAGCATTGACGGCTGGGCTTGTGACGACATCAAACTCCATAGGTGCCACCCATCCACCGTCGTCGTCGCGAAACACAAGAACTCCAGGTGAATGAATCATGGCATGCGAATAGTAGCCGTATTTAGGGTCGTTATTATGAAGGGTGTAAAAGTTTTGGGCTTGACTTGTCATAAGTGTCGGGTATAATGTCGAAGCGCGAGCGATCGACTCTTCTTGAGCTTGAGCACCAGTCAAGAAGCCACCACCAGGTTTCTTGGCTGAGGCGAAGTTCAGGATACCAACCTTCTTGTTTCCGGTCATAGATGTCGCGAGAAGGCGAGCAGCTTGAAGGGTAGAGATCTCCAAGACCGAGAATTCAGTTGGGGTAACGGGCGTCGCAAGGGGAGGCGGCGGCGTAATCCATGTGGAAAGGAGGGAAGCTGGCGCGTAGTATTTGGTTCGTTTTTTTGAGTCCTCAGTTTTACGGAGGTCATAAGTAACGCCTTGTAGAACGAATTGACCAACTTCAATGGCTGAAAGGGTATCTTCTGCTATTTTGCGGAGCGGCGCTCGCCGATCGTTATATTGCTTCGACCCACGAGCTGGTGATGGATGCATTCTGTGTGAAATGTTGCTGGGTCTTTGGGAGAAGTCTGACTAGATAATATGGCCAATTGGTCTTAGAGTCATGCCTGTCGAGATGGCTGTCATTCATCCTAGCGTCGTCGAGTCACCATGACCATCACGCATCAAATCCAAACGTGACATAATTTGTTTCCACTCTCCACAACTTGGACCACTAGAGTCCGCCACAAACACGCATGCAGGCGAGGGAGTATGTACATGGATTTTTCTCTGAAGCTGCAGTCAACGTGCGTTTCTGATGGGCAATTGACGTCGACGATACTTTGAGACGATATCAGATCATGCTGTTCAAAAGTTCGCATGATGATGCTATCCCTCTGAATCTTTTTATTCGTTTGATATGCTGCATATATCCAAATCACTCTTGCCTTCTTGATTGCGTGAGATAAGATGCAGTTTCAGCAAGAAGTAAGCATGCGGACCAGTACGGGGACAAATTTCCTAGACCACATGTTGAGATGCATATCAGATGGAAGAAAAGGAGGTTGAATGTGCGAATCACTGGACAATGGAGATATACTAGATCTGTATGTTCTGCGAAGGCCTGTTATAACTTATCTAAGTCAAGAACGTGTTACGTTCGATGGAGACACAGCGAGGCACAGAGCTCGATAATGGCTGCACATTATAGCTAGACAAGTCGTTGCGGTGATCAGAAGGTTGGGCGGGGCGATAAAAGATTCTAGAAAGTGTACAAATTATGCTCTAACCATTCAGTAGGGAGTTCCAGAGCGCTGAAGCCTTGGAGTGGGGAAGAAGGAGAAGAAAAAGGAGATATTGATATTTCTGGCACTAAGTAAGGATCGTCATCATAATCCTTGTTTGTTTGTTCCCAAATCACTGTTGATGATCTTGAGGAGCGACGACGATTCTCCAGTTATCCTGTATGGCTCACGATCATCTCTATCCTTGTCAAGCTTGCTGACTTCACCTCCGTTGTTTCCTGTTATCCGTGGACTCTCATGACACACGGTAAAATAGGACGAGTGACGTGCACGCACCACGCCGCTGCCAACTATTATATTCATCTTTGGTCATCCTTTCGGGCACTAGAAACAACATGCCGAACTTCTCGTTATCTAGAAATTACGCTGAAAGCAATTGAAACCTGGCACCCTCTTCGTGATCTCGTTACGAAAATCAAAACGCGCCCTTCTGGATGCAAAGTTGTTATTCAAGCACAAGGACCCACGTACGTGTTAACACTGGTCATTTTTAAAATTAAGCTGACTCAGAGGACCCATCAGAACTACACAATGCGACTCTGCAATAGCCAAAAGTTATTAGCTTTGACTGATTTCTATACCTATCACTCGACTATTCCTCGGAATCCGTGGCATCTTTATTTTATCGTTCACTTGAACGTAAGTACATGGTTCGGCCCATCTAATCTCACCGAATCATTTTGTTTGACTGATATTTACAGCAAAATGCTATTTCAACTTCAATCTATGCCTTCACGATATTGTCCAAATACAGCTCCCTTTGGCATGTCGCAAAGGCTCCGCTAGAATTATTATCATCCTCGCAATCAGAGCAATTTCTTTGCATTGCCAAGCTACAATTTCCATTCGGGTCAAGCACCGTTTTCAATGCTGATGGGGACCTGCTCTTGGACTCATACTTCGGCATCTCCAAGATCTTGTCGCTGTTGTCAGAAGTTTGTGACAGCGCCCGTAGTTTTACGGGCCGAGAAAGAATGAGGGCATCTAGGATCATGATGCGCGATCTCTCACTTCTAGATGTCGGTATACGCATGTGCCTCTCACAATGTGTCGCGCCCCTGCGCCATCATTCTTTCCCAATCTGACATTTTTCACTTGTCATTTCAGCGTCGTCCATGTGGGTCCGTTTTCCGTTCCATTTGAGCTGGGCATCGGTCCGTTATGCACGCGCACTGTATCCCCGACCACCCCTCGACCCTTTTGTCTAGATCCAGTTCAATCAAGTGTTTTACCAAGACATTCTCTTACCCAGGCAACCGTATCGCGTTTTTGAGCCCTAAAAACGCACCTGCGCAATTTTATCATTCCATCAAGGCCGTTTCACTCAATGTTACCCTGCTGTTTGGTTGGTGACTTGATCACGTCGAGAATGTAGGCGTTGACCCAGGCCCTGTCAATTTTTATCAAAGACAGTCTGATGTTATGCTGCTTAGATCTCCTCCCGCCGGATAACTGTGGGTATAACATGCCAAATACGTACACCTCCGAAGAAAAGGCGAGGAGGTTCGTGAATACCCAAATTTGGGGCAACTAGAAGTCAATACCACTTGCGTTGAGTGAGGTTGAGCCTTGGGATTCCAGTGGAATGTTGGAATCTCTTGCAATCCGTGACAGGTCAATATACACACCGAGTGTAAAGACTACAGGGGGCAGAATGGTTCATTCTTGGGCTGGCAACGTTCCCATGCATCCTTCACCCTATCCTATCTCAACGCAACCCCAACCAATCACATCATACAGTTTCCGGGGTAGGACGCCTCTTCTTCCATGGTCCGGACGGACAGGAGGAGGTTTTCTTGAGAGTTATTCATAACCTCAGCATTTCACTTATTTACAGCACAAGATATTTCCCACCACTGACGCCAGCTGACGCCCTCTGATAGGCTCTTTGCGAGCGGCGTTTACCGGGCACGCAGTTCAGTGATCGAGACCTTCTATAGTAGGTGATATCCTGTTCAGAGTCCTATTCTTTAACTTGACAGTCTGGCCAGCATGTGTTCGCAGAGACGTTGATTGTTGACGATGACTTTACCTATACGTCTGCGAAAATGCCTCTTCCTTTCCCGATCGCCCCGGAGATACTGCATAGACTTATTGTGTATACTGTATGTGTGAGGATTATGGGGGTTCTTGAAGGTATGACTGCGTTAAGGAAGCTCGTGATTCGCGTTTCTGTACCAGCGATCGTTTAGCGAGTTACATATGTATAATATCTCGTGATGCATCCATGCACCGACATCATCTGTCCGACAGGTTATGGTCGGTCTAAGGCCTACAAGTTCCTCCGTGGGGGTATTTGGCGACATCTAAACATCATATTGATGCTGAAGGTTCAAACACTTTTACCGATGTGCAAGATTCGAAAGCGGGGGCAATTGAGCAAGGAGTAGGTCACCCCTCCTAGCCCTGACTTGTGCAAACTGCAAACTGACTGTTTCTGATTGTTGGCTGCGTAACCCTGGGGAGAAATGGTTGCGCCCCATTGGGCAATGCAAACAAAAATGTACATCCTCAGTTCCCCCGAACTGTTAAGGTTAAACGTTAATGCTCTGTTCAACTTGAACTGTCAGAGCAGTAGTTCCAGACATACACGTGAGAGTGGGCGCTCGGTTAGATTGCTAACGCGCTTACGTTGAATGCCGACACGCCCATCGCAATGGGGGTTTACTGAGCACTCTCATCGAGACTTGGTATCGCCGTCCATCATCGACATCAGTAACATCACGGCAATGAAATCATCGTTTCGGCTAGCGATGGGAAACTGCATCAGGAAACAGTATAGGGTAATCAGGTTGGAGCATGGGGGCAATGGGCACCCATCGAGGAATACTCTGGATTGAGAAACCTCCTTATGGCTGGATACGAATTTGGGTGGCGGAAGAAGAAGATCCTCGAGGTTGTATGGGGTCACGAGTCAAAAGGCACAAAGTTAGGTGTAGACACTGGCAGTCTCGCGCAACCGGGGGCTGATTGTTGTCTATTGAATGTGCTTGGTATTTTTATTTTCCCAGAGATCTAAAGGTCAAAAAAGTCCTCTCACGGGGTTGACGCTTTCCGGCGGCGCAGAGACGGTAGTAAATGTGAACATGGACAGACCCCGATCACCCTGTGCCTGACTGAGAGAGAGGTTATTTTACTGAGCATCCTTGAGTAGGCTTTTGTTGCTCTTCTCGTTGCAAAGAAAAGGCCTTGCGAGGCCGAACCTATGCCAATGAGAGTTTGGGGATGTAATTTATCGAGGGGGGACAGGACGGATTTGCATGGATTTGTAGGGGCTCGGTTGGATCGTGAAATGATCTGACCATAATATTTGATAAAACGAATTTGGGTTAAGGATTCGATCGGGCCCTTGCTCCCTTCCCTCATCCTCCCACCAATCTCTATCTCTAATGGCAGACGAGAGCCCCAATACAAGCTCATCTGCTACCACCCCACGTCAGAAACCTGCCAGGACAAACACAACTGGCACAGTTCGTGGAAGAACCTCACCAACTGGTGAACAGAATGCTGAAGGTCGTCCACCGACCAAACGGGCTCGCAAGGCAATAAATTGCGAGCCGTGTAGAAACAGCAAGCTCAAATGCGATAGGTTTGTCAACAATGTCGCGTCTGTTTCATTTAAAACTAATCATCTACCCCAGAAATCGTCCATGTTCCTCATGCGTTCTACGCGGTGCGCTATTATCATTATCTCTCAGGTCTAGAGAGTTTTCTCATTTTGACGAATTAGGTACCTCTGCTATGTGTTATCAGGATGCTCGTGGCCATGAAGGTAATGACGCCATGACTCGCGATGACCACCAGTTAGTGTCGTTTCCCTACTATAGACCTTGTCGTATAGCATGGCAAACTTACTAACTAACGTGTTATCAGCAATTATAATCGTATTGACCCTGCGCAGGAAATCAACCGCCTTCGACATTCCATTTCTCTTCTCGAATCTTACATTTTCCCAGCCCAACGGAACCATGCTGCACTCCATCGACGTCCAAGTAGTGCCTCAAATCTTGTCCCGAAGAAGGAGGTTGCAGACAGCGAAGGGCTCGATAAGACTGTTCCTGCTCCTGGAATGCTCGGAAACCAAGGCCAAGGCCTTTATGCCGGGCCTACAAGTGCCGCCACCCATTTGCTCATGGTACCTTTTTCTTAATTCATTTATGTATCTTCAAACTAAGGCTGCGCTTCCCAGAATGAGCCTCGAGGCTCTGAAGAATCTGATAGTCGGCAGCACAGCCAGGAACGCCCTGAAGAATACCCTACCATGACAGAATACGACCGGGACCTTCTAGCTATGCTTCCAGCCATCGAAGTCATAGACGAACTCATCAATTTCTACTTCGAGTACTGCAATTGGATATATCGACACGTCAACCAGTCGTCGTTTACACTCGCCTGGGAACGCTTCAAGAATGGTACTTCCGCAGATCGACTAATCCTTGCCACCGCTTGTGTCATGATGGCTGTTGCTACTTTCTATCTTCCATCTCATCATCACTTCCTGCAGAGTTTTCCTGAATCTCATGAAGAACTTGGCATCAAATTCTATGAAGTATCAACGACAGCGCTTACACGACGCTTGGCTGAATCTCGAAGCTACTCTTTGGAGCTCGTCGAACTCCATCTCATCAGGGGTATGTTCCAGACACTTTCCAAAAATGACACAGAAGAAATTTGGCACATTCGAGGCGAGCTTGTCACTATAGCTATGGCCATGGGTCTACATCGAGACCCAGGAAAATGGAGGATGCATCGTGACGTCGCAGAACGGCGTAGATGGGCTTGGTGGCACATCGTGTTGATGGAACGGTTTGTACCTTTCTCAAACAATTCCCTCCCAAATTCTGACTGGATGTCAAGGTGGCAGGCGTTCTCTTTTGGACGACCTCTCACCATTGCATCCCACCATTTCGATACACAACTCCCATCGTACTGCGACCCTACCATTGATAAAACTGGTCGCCTCTACCTCCCTAACATTGCTCTGTTTCGTCTGGCCTTTATACTAGGGGATATCATGGATGACGCCGTTTCTGTTCGACCAGTGCCCTACGAAAGTGTCATGGCAAATGACAGGGCACTAACACAATGGATGGAAGAGCTCCCTTCGGAGCTTGACTTGGATGAATACCGTGTTGCTCGAAGTCTTGCCTCACCAAACACTGCGACAAGACGTTTTGGTGTGCAAAGTGTCATCATTCGCACCTCTTACTACCATATAAGGTTTACTCTTCATCGTCCATATGCGAGCGCCAATCCCGCTCCCTCTACAGGACTCTCCAATAAGT
Source organism: Tephrocybe sp. 9980TJB (assembly GCA_018220975.1). Lineage (NCBI taxonomy): Eukaryota > Fungi > Basidiomycota > Agaricomycetes > Agaricales > Lyophyllaceae > Tephrocybe > Tephrocybe sp. 9980TJB. The sequence goes on along the minus strand of JABAJU010000034.1, from coordinate 14,287 downwards.
CCTCGGCTGACCCACCAAAGTCTGCCCAAAGCTTAGAGATCGCTGTTGGCGCTGCGGACAAGCTGATAACCATGGTTGGCCAATCACGACCTGACTTCTTGGCTAATTCTGCGCTTGCTGTTCCTGGGCATATGTCTTGGGGGCCGTTCCACTGTTTTTCCGCTGCCATGTTTTTCTCCTTCCAGCTCATCTCCAACCCTGACCAGCCTGGCGCTGTTATGTTCCGTGCTAGTATCCGCAAAGCCATCAATACACTGGAGCAGTCAAGAGGCGACGCTGTCGCAGATCGTGGATTTGATATTTTGAACTCCCTGACGCCACTGTACTCTCCTGATTTCCATAACTTAAGCCCAGAGGCACGCGAAAAACAACGACAGGAGGTACTGGGCACTGTCAGAAAACTTGCCTTCCCCTACCACGATCCGCACGATCCACGACGGTACGGTGACTCGCCCAGTACGCGCGGACTTGGGTCACCGGCCAACTCGTCTTCTGTGAGCCCTCCGTTGCCCAATATGTCAGCGTTACCCCAATCTCAAGGCCAATTTGATTCGATTCAATCTATGTCCTCCATGCGAAACGGAGGATATTCTCAGCCACAAGGGCCACATATCCAGACTCTTACCCAATCTCCTACGCAGATCCAGATGTCGCCTACAGTGCTTACACATCCTAGCTCGTCTTCGGCAGGTTATCAATACCCAATGCCCGCAGCGCAGCCTGTTTATGGAGACTCGTCACGCTACTCCCAATATGTGCATCCAGTAGACGATACTATGTGGGGCGCCTCTGTCGGGTTTGGGCAGGGCGAGTGGACTCAGTTTTTGGAAACCTTCCGCCCAGAATCTAGCGTTGGGCGGCATGCGACGCATATACAGGCCGCATAGTCACTAGTTTCGTCTTTCATTATTTTGTTTTTTCTTGGATTTTGCTTGCTCTTTTTGCTGTTGACACAGCTGATGTATGTATGTATACCTTAGTATCTCTGGTTCAAATTCCTCCGACCATATCTGCGCTTTTATACCGCATGCTGTGCTTGTGCTTAAATATGATATGCACTCCCTGTTTTTGAAGCCTTATTGTAGCAGTTAGCTTATGTTGTATGTCATATAGCATCCCAAGAGGATGATTCCTCAATCGGACCTTTTCTGGACTGAGGAGCTGTCTCACTTTTAGTACCACTCCGTTTTGGTCGGACTAGTTATCACAGAATGTACATTGTTACTCGATTTCATCAATGTTTCATCGTGATCAAAAGATCTACATCTACCGAGTTGTCAACTTGTGCATGCGTTTGACACGGTCAGATATGTCGGACCGCAATGCGGACAATTTAGGCGTCAGTGATGCCTGACCAGCAACAACGAGCACCTGGTCGATCAACGTGTATGGCAACCATGTCGAACAGGAATTTTCTGGCGCGACGCGAGCCAAGCGAGAATCCGACTAGAATTTTAGTAGACAAAAAAAAAGCTAAGCATCATGATAATGCCACAAATATCAAACGCACCTTTTTGATTAAAGACAAAGTGTGTTCAATAGAGGCTTCTACATTGTCGTACCTCAAACTAATTCGAATAAGAAACTCGTGGTGGTGCTCCTGTTATCAATATTTTTGTGAATGGTTGGATTCGCTGGAGTAAAACATAAACCATACTTCAAGTTTATGTATTAGCCATGGCGGTGGTGAGGATGTGCGATCTGCACCGAGGATCGTTTCCAAAGTAATTTTGGAATATTTATAATCGGTGTCAGCACTGTCATGTTGCTCTAGAGAATGCCGCAGATATCGCCACCCTCTCTCCACTGGAGTACCAGACCAAGACGACAGATTATCTGTGAGAAGCCAGTTTGAAGTATCTTCTTGCCTGTAAAAATAAAAATGAACTCATGACGGAGCAGAGGAGTATCAGTCGTACATGACTGCATCAGGGTTGCGTGACAATCGTAGGCATTGGCCTGTCAAGTGACTGAAAATGTCCGTCATGTCCACATGCAAAGACCGTGCTGTGGCCATAGCCAAGGTGAACCGATTGGCTTGAGCAAGCCTCAATACTATCATCGGTGGAGGAAGCAAGAATTCTAGTGGGAAGTTGAGTATGGATGCGGGCAAAGAGAGACGGCAAAGTCAACCTGGAGATGCCAAAATGGAGGGATCACGCCGTATGACGTCGATTTGCGCCGCAAGCAGAGAGTAGTCGTATTGAATATCAGCAAGGCGAATAAGATCTGTGTCAAATCTCCCAGGTGTGAACTTGTTCTCCGGGACATGTTGCGTAAGTTTTCTTCGTTTACGCGGCTGTGGGACGGAAAGAATTGAATCATCAAAACATCCGAATCTGTGGAGGGATACGCATACCTCAAAGGTTTGATCAGCGGATAATGGTAGAAGGATCCAGGCATTCTTCGAATCAACTAGAGACAAAGAGTTGATCGCAAGATTGTAAGCGTCCAGCTGTTCCTCAGCGAAGGATGCGAACAATGACGCGTCCGTGATCAGGTCTTGCAGCCTCCTTGCTCGTTGATACATGGCCAGCGCGGCTATCGAAAGATAAGAGACGGAACGGTAGTATTGGCGTGTAGGAGTACATACCATTTCGGTAATCGCCTCTGCGGATAAACCAAGTGTAGAGTATTCTGGAATATGAAGGCTGCACCCGCGGGTCAATGTTCCGCGCTTTGTATCCCAATGCCGCTTCAACCTCGTCGGCCAGTCCAGCGAAATTGAATGCCATCAGCGTATCAACTGAGTTGTCCTCGCACATGCGATAAGTCAGCTGGCTCACACATTCCCGTTTACTGAAAAGTAATGAATGTAAAGCACAGGGTAACGGGTGATGGCTTACAGATTGTCGTAGGGAGTGGCCATGATGGAGGCGTAGGCATCTTCATATAATGCTAATTCTGTCAGACCGTGTATTACCGTGGACCACAGAGGGGATGTATCCGCGTCGGAAGGTGCCACTGATATAGCTAGTTGGGCAAACGATACTTCGTAGTTTACCAACGAAGCCAGTTTGAATAGATTGGAAACATGGATGTAATAGAAATGTTGAGACTCCAATAATTCACTCGCAGGGAGAATTTTGGCCAAAATTTCTTGGTCCTCGGGTGAAAACGAGTGAGCGCCTAGACTAGATTAGGAACTGTTGCACAATCTCAGAACACTGACATACCACAATTACTTGCTGTGATGAGAACATGTTTGTTAGAATCCAAGTATAGGCCTTGTCTTATAAAGCACTTACCAAAACTACCGCCCAATTTTTCAAATGCCTGGGCGGCATCATCAGCTCTGCCTATGTGGAGCCACAGTCGTGCTTGTACATAGGAAGTACCAGGTGTCCTCGGCAGCCAAGACAAAAGTTCCCTACTAGCACTACAGAAGCCGAGGAACCGTAGCTGATCACAGAAAATGACTTCATATTGCGTCGCATTTCCTGGGGATATCGATTGCAAGAGCCCAATGGAATCAAGGTAACGGTGCGCTGCACCGGGCAAAATATCAGTACTTTCTGATTGGGCAATGAGGCGGTGAATAAGAGGATAGTGGCGGGAAACAAGGGTCCTGTTTCTGCGGGAGACATTCATATTTCGCATACGAGAAATGACATCATCGGCTGCTAGGGGATCGGAGGGTTGGGGAACATCAGAGGCAGCTAGGACCGGCTGCCGTGACACATATCGAAGCATGGCAATGCCCCGAAATACGGCAAAAATTTCTGAAAGAAGTGTAGGGTCCCAATCTGAGATGTCCTCCGACAAGAAGAAAAGCATCAGAACGAGGACAAGGGCAATGTCGTAGCGTGCGTCGATAGTTTTAGAGATGTAAGCCGTGGTGAGAGCTTGCGACCATTCGGAGTGAGGAGGGGGGATTAGAAGTTCAACTTCGTCTTCCTCCCGTTTCACCTCGACATCAAACCCGCCAATGACATCAAGCGCAGTACGTGTGGCAGCGTCTAGACTTTCCAGACTGTGAAGTCTTCCCATGAGCCACTGTTTAATGTCTAGATCCATTTCCTCCCTGAAATTGAACCGTTCGGTTTGATCTTTGAGGATCTCAGGTATTGTGAATGATATTTCCTGCGTTATGATTTCCATGATACGAGCTTCTAGGTCCTGAAGAATCTGAGGACCCAAAACGCTCTGGAGATACCACAAAATGCCGAGTAGCTCATATTGAGGGTCAACAGGTGGTTTGGGAAGAGCGAGAAGCCTCCGAAGGTTAATGGCAAGATCCTCTTTCACCAACAACCCTACACGCTCCCGCTCCACAACCACCACTTCGTTCTGATCTTGCACACCGAGAGCTAAAGGCCGACGGGCTCCTCGTTCAATCTCACGGCATCGTGCAATAAACCCTTCCCAATCCCGTTTAAGGGCCCCCCAGTAATTTGTGTGTTGATACGCGCCAGTATGGGGGTCCCGATGCAAGGTGACTGTGCAACCTACAACAGCTGCGATTTGCTCGCTTGTTGTGGCGTATGCGGCCATAAGTTGAGGCGCGTTCGGGCCGGGCATTGACAGACATGCGTCAGTGTATTGGTCGATGGCTGTTCGAAGTGTCAAGGCAGAAAACATGCCTGGCCTCATGATCGCCTCAAAGAACTTTTCGGTCATAGATCCGGGGGAAAGAAGATGCTCTTCAAGATAGGCTGGTGTGAGTTCTGGTTCGGGTGCATAGCATGAGGCAACCCAGGGACTAGGGCGGAAGCCATCATGGAACCTTTCAACGTTCATGACCGTCTTTTCAACGACTGACTGACCCTGACGGTCCCATAGCGTGAATAGCGCATTTCCGACAACAATGAAGTCTTGTAGGTGACAATGGGCAGTGTTTTTGGAAGCTTCGATTTTTCCAACATCATAAATTTGGTCTGCGATCGTGTCCAACACATGGAAAGTACCCCCGGAACTCGGGGATGAAATTGTTGGGACAAAAGCGACAACGTAGACGTGTTCTTCACGCACAGGGTTGGTGAAGACACGAAGTAGGGTTTGATGGGATGCGTCTAGCAAAACGTTATGTCTGTTCCCACCAGGCGGAGAGCCAGAATCTTTTCCAGAAGGGAGTACTTTGGAACTGACACAGCCAAGTTTAGCCTTCCAGAAACGAAGAGTTCGATCGCGTGAGAGGGTCCATGTATGTCCGATATCGGTAGGCCACGAAACAGTAGCAATTGAGATGACAGCCAAGCCATCGGAGTTGCCACCGCTCAATGGTAGGAATGAGGTGATGGAGGATAGGAAAGAGCCGTGTTGAAATACGGTTTCCGTCCATTCGTCTTTAACATTGTTCACTATTATAATCATCACAGTTGGGGAAAGGCTACACACCATAGCTTTCTTCATTGCCATAGTCATTCTCCAACCGCAACAACGACCCGTTTGGCATCCCAACCAGGACGCTGTGTATTCCTTGCGCATAAACCAATCCCTCCTGCGCATCTTCCATGTTCTTGAACAGGTGTTCGCGATGCCAAATATTCGCTCCCTGCATCCTCCATAATTCACGCCCTGTTCCGATAGGAATCACTATGCGAAACAGAGATCCCGTGTTTGCCACAGCAAGAACATGGAGTTCAGAGGACTCCCATAGAAAAATTGCTGGAAATGATACTACAGCACCGGGAAGAATGAAGCGAAGTGGTTGGATTTCGGTCGATAATGAAGAGACCTCTAGGATGAGACCACCATGCAGAACGCGTAGGAGTATTGTTCCTGTCGTTTGCGTGTGCAAAATGGACGAAAACGATGCATGTTCTGCGGGCGGTTCAGAGTCCTCTAAAGCTGCTGGTAACGGGATACCTTGTCGCGAAGTTTGCAAAGGGATCGAAGTAGGCTGGAAAGGGAATAAAGAGGAGACTTGGGACGCAATGAGAAAGGTCGTATCCATGCGGTGGCAAAGGTAGAGTGGAGATATGGGAGTAAGAGAGAGAGAGAAGTGGTAAGTACGCCGCCAAAGCTGACTTTTGTTTTCCAAGACGCGTCCAACAAACTTCACACATTTCTCACACTTCCTTTTCGGGAAATTCAAACGTGCTCACAATTCAGCTCTTCAAGTTAGACTACGCCGCAGCCTTTAGAACAACTACCGTCTCCTAATAACCTCCTCCTCTCAGCATTGGCATACTCGTGGATCTTTAGAGCCTCAAATTTCAACATTCAAGCTTCAAGCTTCATGCTCTATCGTAGTCAAATAGTAATCTCAGCTGTATTGTATGTCGCATAAGATTGCCCCACTCTTGTCCGTCTGGTCTCGAGTCAGAAGTTACGTACTAACTCCAAAAATTCCCTCGATATTGAATCTTACCAGTGGCTGCTCTGGCCACAGCTAGGCGTTATTGACTGAGGCTATACTCGATTTCGTACGCCTTCGTAGAGGTATTCAGCAATATAATTACTTACAGAAGTCGTGCCACGTACTATTACGGTGTTGTTTAATAGCGGGATAAAACTTCATCGACGCTTCTAATTTCTTCATAACTCGTTGCAGGCCGGCCAAGTCAAAGTGTGAGCTTTCTCCACCCTCAGTGATGAAGCAGGCGACCGCAGAATCATTGTGTCAAGGATTGAAACATCTACTACACACTCCACTGGATCCCAAATGATCGGAGAGAAAAGAGGACATATGCATCTAAGGACGACTAAGCAATCCATGGATCAACTCCTGAGACAATAATAACCTAATGAGTGAGGCTAAACAGCCTCCATGCCGTGTCATAGTGTACGAGAATTAGAAACTGGAGATAACGAATAGATATTAGGGAGCAAATATTTCACTGACTGGAATTGGAGGTTATTCGGACTAGAAATAGGTGCCTGGCCTGGGGTTGACCTCATGGTCGTTCAAGTAATGAATCCCAAAGGGTAAAGATATTACGGTAGGGAACAGGTCGAGCGCTCTTCACGAGCCTGAGAGTATCAACAACAGTTGCGGCAGGGATCAGGACCCTCAAAATAATACCCTAGCGATCACGTTAGGCAAACACGAGCAGTCCCGACAATGATTGCATATTCGCGGAGAAGCGTCGATACATGTGGAGAGTCATAAACAGCGTTCATCAAACGCTATCGAACCATGTAGCTGAGATCTCTTGCCGTAAAGCTAAAGAATCACCCCCGAATGAAAGGACGACGCACCAGTGGGCCTATCAGGATTCAATGACATCCATTACATTGTAATGAATATCGAGCTCGCCGGCGGTTTCAATTGAAGTGGATATGGAGACACTGAACGCAAGCCGTCAAAAACCCAGCATTATTAGAAATACCAAATCGAGAGGACAAAAGTAAGAGCCTGCGTCACGGTGCCAAGTTAAGAACAACTCTCAACTCGCTTCGCCACATCTTCATCAGATCACGAGGACAGGCCATCATCGGCACCCTCAAACCGGTTGCATTGGCACGCAAGTTGCAATACCAAGATGGCAAGATCCCACAAGTACCGCGTACAATCTGGTCGATAAAAGTATTTGTGGTACAGGACTTCGTTTTTAATTGAAATGATCGGGCATGATGCACTCACTCGCCCCTGGTTCAGACATTATTGACGTCCATTTATCGTGTTTTCCGTTGCTTCCCTAGGCGAAAAATCAGAAAATCAGTTTAAAAATGCTATATTGTGGCTAGTAACCTAGACCGGACTTCAAATGTACCCTAGGCTCAGAATAACTGCCTCTTTTGCTCATTCACTCGATCGACTTGTGGATCGACTCGCAGGAAGCATCCACTTATCCTCGTTGCTCGCCTCGCAAATGGTTATAAAGGGCAGGAAAAAATGGACATTCATCTACATTCAGGGTCTCCTGTACCATCTTTTGAGCTTTCTAGCCCATCGTCTGGCTCATTGTCTGCTTTCATTGCGTTTTCTACGTCGCTGTTATGGAGCCACAGTACACCTTCGACGCCATTCTGTTCCCGTCTGATGGTGAGCAAAGATCTCTAGCTCCGATTTCCTCTACTCATTGTCAATGGGCTTAGGTCGTCAGCCTTCCCTCGTGCAACTCATGACGAGGTAGGTCATGGGTCCTATACAATGCAGCTATGGATATATGATCATCGGGAACAGCCCCATGTCTGCATCACAGCATACAGGATATCATAGTGGACCATGTAGAATGCCACACCCTGAAGTATACATGGATTATGTGCGTAGTATGAAGATTGCTTATCTTATTTTCTTGATCGATCTTTTCCTAGGTCGCTGATGGCCTTGGATCGCGATGCTGGAAGTACCATGTCAGATGCGTCCTGCAGTGATTCAATATCAGGTCCACTCATAGTCTTTTAGCTCTTGGAGGCCCTGGACGGCATGAATCGCAAGTTCACCAATCCATACATCATTTTCTATCCGACAGTTTCGCGGGATGGGATGCCTTTCCCCATTAACAAGAGCATCCGCGAAATCCAGGGTCGTGGTTTCAAAGAAGATTCTGCGTGGCGCGGAAACGTTATCATAGCAAAATATCGCGAAAACCCTTTCTCATCGATGATGGACGCATCCATGGCCGATTTTGCAATTCTTAGGAACTACCTTCTTACCCATGGGGCCCCAAGAGATGTGCGTCTTTCTATTTATACGTATGTTATTTCTTCCAGATGACTTAATTAGTATGTAACTAGTGAGCGATTTGATCACTCTTGCTCATCATGTTTTCTGGATATTCTGTTTACCTTAACGATCACTTCCTTTTCATTTAGGGTTGACACGGGACAATGCATGTGGTTTTTGTAGCACAGGATTTTAATTTATCTAGGGTGTATGTACGACTGGTGTACTTACGACGTCATGAATATTCCAATTTGTTTCGTCAGCTGACAATCTTCGTTGATCCTTAGAAGAGGGCCTCAAGCGAAACAGCTGAAATGGCAAAGGTCCATATCGAGGAAAGTACAGATGTGAAGTACATATCCGCTCGAGTATATAAATAGATTTACTACGGAAAGATTAGTACAACCTGTTTTTCTAAAGTTCCTCATGGTCAGTTTCAATTTTCTTTTCCCGAGCGCCATCCCTCGCTGCTTGGGCAGCTGCCTCTTTCTTGGGATCGCAGTGGACAGGTATTGGACTAGCAGGATCAATGGGACGGTGCGAGACGCGTCCTACTTTAAAGTAATCCTTGTGTTCCACGTAGAATTGTTTCCAATGAGCAACGCTCTGCGACACATGAAGTAAGCACACAATACAGTCACCACTGGGGATGAACTCACTTGAAGCTCTTTCTCACTCAATCCTCGGAGATCATGTGTACGGTGTTCCTTAAAGCAACCCGTTCCAAAAGCTCTAGCTGCATCCACGCCAGCACTAGGTGCTCGTAAGTAACATTGCACTTCAACAATCATTTCAAAACATACAGAATAGCGTAAGAGCCACCAGGTTGATATGCTCTTCCTTTGGACACGTCGTAAACATCCCCGTCAATCTAAAATCAGCTTACGAGAAGTTCATGAATATTAGAGATAAAAGGCACTCACTGCGAGGTAAATAGGTTTATCAGGTACGCTTCCGTCAAATTCAGTCAGAAGCCGCTCAGAGAAGAGGCGCTGGTTTGACTGTCGGTTTTAGATAAGCTTAACTGGGAAGAAAAAAGAAGATAGTTGGCGTACTGGCCAGTAAGTTTTCAGTTGCACCCATTTGCCCTCATAATCCCAGGTATAACTTCCCGTGAAGAACTTGCCAGCAAGTGCAGCGAAGATGAAAAGGTAGAAGAAGAACTTCAGTAGACCGAGAACTCCGATCTCTTTCTGTTCCGTTGGATCAGGTTCAGGGGGTCCAACTTTCTCTCCTCGGGCGATTTTAGCTTCACGTTCCTTATTCCTTTCCACCCATGCTGCATGTAAGGCCAATTGTTGTTCACGGTATTCTTTGTAGCTTTGAAAATTGTCAGGTGCCGATAGATTTTTATGTAGATCCAAAACATACGCTAGGAATGGTCGATTTGCACTCTTGTCCGAGACCATGCGACCAGGAATTGAAGGGTCCTTTAACGTACGCTCCTCTAGAGGCTCTTGGTAAGGAGGGGGCTCAGGTCCACCGGAAGCTGACTGCAGCCAAGACATGATTCAAGCCCTGTAAGTGGAGAATTCCGGTAGGTTAGTGCTGAGCTTGGTGCTGAGTAGAACTCGTCACTTAGAACCGCTAGCTACACGATCTCTCGTGCCTGGCAGCGTTGCTGTTGTTTGTCAAAGGCTTCAATGCTTCAATCTTCGGTAAGCGATCAGTTGTACTACACCCACCATCACATTTCTCAAACTTGAATATTTGAATGATTTGAACCCTTACTACTATATAAATAATGCCCATGGAAGTCTGCACATAATACTCATTGGTATTAATTCGTCTCGTATCTCGAAAGCACAAGAACTTGAGGGTGGTACGCTTTTTCGAGTCTTGCCTCACTGTCCTGTAGCTGGAAGTTGTTAAAGGGTGAAGCTTACCTTGACTTCGGGTCGTTCTCAAAGTCTAACGGATCCCGAACCCCCTGGTTTGTGTGAAATTCAACTATCTTATCCATTAAATATTGTTCAATTCACATGTTATCAGTCCATGGCCGTGGAAAACGCATGTTTGGGGTTGAATCATATATGTAATTTGACTTGTATACTCTCGAGGAAGCGAGAGCTTCTGAGACTGCCAAGTGGAAACGTGAGTGTTGCACTATAACCATTCCACATCGCTTCGCCGGATAAGTCGCAAAACTGTTACCTCTGAAATTGGAAGACAGTGGGGTGCAGTGGATATCAGCACGACAGAATAAGACGACCCCCAATGCCCAGGACAAGCGGGGAACTGAGGCCGCCGTAACCTGATCGTAACGCTGGAATACTATTCCCAAGATAAAGCCGTGATTTTCGACAGTAGAACAATTGCAACGTGAACCAGAAATTAAGGGCATGCCCGTAAGCGTTACACAAACAGAAAAGCATCAAAGAGCGTCAATGAAGCCAGGATTTCATGGAGTCGTTTCTGAAAATAACTTATCCTACTAGGATGACTCTATCAGCAAGACTTGAAAATTTGTGGGCCATATGTGGAGACCAATCTAGGACACTAGTTATCATGACACTCGGCAAAAGCACGCTGTTCGAGGAGAGTCTCGCGTCTCAGTCTAGAATAGTTTAACAATTACCAAATTGTGCTATCGTCGCTAGTCATGTCAACATCCTTGAAAGTCGGCTTTGAACTTGTATTTAGTCGAGGTAATTAATATTTATGCGATAACATCGTCAATTGTTTGAAGCGAGAGGCTGACCCGCTATTTGAGACAATATGGGGACCCACAACTTATATACTCAACGATTGCCTATGCAATTTCGGCCATGTCATCATATCAGCGCAGGGATATGGAACATTCATTCGTATTAGAATTGGCTACCGTAATATAGGGTAACCGGATTATAGGGTAAGAATATTACAAGTAATCAACAGAGATTGGAGTGATGATGCTGTCCAAAGGAAAGCGGAGTGTGATGATGTGAATAAAATATTGAGGGGTTAAGGAGAAATTGCAAAGAATATAGACAAAATGATTAGGGTAGCGAGAATAAATGAAGGGTAAAAGCCCCCGGGGCTGTGAGCCAAGCTGATGCCGCGAAGAACAATAACAAATGAACATGAAGAGACCAACGTAAACAGGAAGAAAGACATAAACGCATAAGAATGATGATGGTGATTTGAAGTGTGCTGGGCCGTGACGTGTCGTCAATATGCTTGAAGCCAGTATCACGAAAAAGTCTGAGCGATGACCATGCCAGAAACAGAAACGAGAACAAGGACTATGGTGAGCCCGGCGCTGCATGAGCACTCGCCGCGGCCTGTGCCTGGCGGTGTTCTCGTTCAGATGCCTGTTGTGAGATAGTAATGTAGGCGCCGCCCGTCTCCTCTTGTGGGCTCAAGCCTGGAGGCGCAGACGGATTCGAGGATAACTGAGTGATTTCGTTCTCGGTAGGGTCGAAATCTTCTACCCAGTTTCGGAGTGCCAAAAATTTGTTCGTCTTGATGAACTGGATTTCGTTGTATGACAGTGTACAAGTGATGGGAGAGTGAACATACCTTGGGTACCGAGTCTGTCGCCATGAGTCGGAAGACATGGGTCTGAATCCGCTCGTATAAGAGAATCATCTTCTGTAGTTGCGTGGCATTGAACGCGTGTGCCTGTTCTGGTTCAATATGACCCGAAAATGCCTTGGCACCCAATGCAATCACAGTGTCCTCCAAATACTTCGTCATCTCATTTCGTAAGATGTGGTCGATATTGAGTTCGCACGAACTCGACGGAGCGAGGTAGGTGTTGTATATTAGGGAGGCGGTGTTGATGAGGGACTCGTGATGCTTCTCCATCGCAGCCTGACCGGGCGTGTTGCGAGAAGTAGATCTCGGGGTCGGATTGACGGCCATGGCGCTAGACGTAATGTTGAATTTCCTTTTGAAATCCTGGACATCGAGCCAGAACGACAGATTCTCCTCGCAAAAGTTGCTTCGGAGGAACTCTCGGAATAGCGAGCGATACTTTGGGTCTTCAAGGATATAGCGAAGGCGGCCATTGTTACTCTCCTTCACCTTATCCGCCGCGCTGTGATTACTCAGTTGGACGACGGAGGCGCGGCGATGAAGCTTAGCGTCGGCGTTCGACTTCTTTTCACCATTCTCGGCTGAGGCGTCCACCGATGAGCGCTCAGTGAGGTTGGAGGTAGAAGCATTGGGCGAATCATGTACACCATGGGAAGAATCCCAGTGGGCAAGGCGACGGCCTTCATCAGTGACTTTGTAAATCGCCTTGGCGGTGCAACGAAATTCGCCATGTTGCTGGATAAAGATGAAATGAGTCAGAAGGCAACATAGATAGCGTGTCAGAAAGACGTACGCTAACAACTGAGTTACCACCTGGAGTCGAACCACGCACAGTGAAAATAATCGCCGAATCATTATTCTTGCGTTTGTCGCTCACCAGACTGATGAGACCGAATCGCACGAACTGCGCGGCCATCTCCGCCGCCTCTTCGCGTCCAACTACTGACGTGAAGTCACATAGCCACTCCAATGCACTCACAGCTTGGAAGCAGTGTTTGTGAAGCTGCTGAACCCTTGTCCCTGGGGCCTGCGCCCGTTCAGGTTGGTCTGATAGATAGATGCCCTTCGAGCGCTCGTTGTATCGTTGGAACTGATCAGCACCTCCTCCAATGGGTTCCGAGGCATAATTGGGCTGACGGCCAACAAAGCGGCGGAACAGAGCGGTGATGACAGACTGCGAGACAATGATCTCGTCATCGGTAGACCGTCGCTCGAGATGGAGTAGCTTGATACATATTGGTTGTGTAACGAAGACTTGATGTAGGTGATCGGCATTAATTCCATTCTTCGAGATAAAGCGTTCTAAGACGTGAAGACCCTTGGGGGTTAGCATATAAACGCCCCGATCCTTGAAAATATTCGAGGCGGGGTCAGTGGCATTTTCGATGAGTCGTGCGTCCATAAAATGCTGACACATGGCCTTTGCCATTTCGCGAGTCATGGAGAAAGTCGTTGTCGTTGTCGTTGTCACCACTCGTGTGGGTTCTCTGGGATCCGGCCCACGATTTGACTGTGAAAATTTGAGCGAGGCTAAGTTTTGCGCTGCTTCATCTCTGTTAACAAAAGAGTTTAGTTGAAAAGACACAAGTTGGAATAGCGACCTAGACGGACGTTGTGAAAGAATTAGGAAAAGTACGGAAGAATTGCTTGTGTGGTCCTAGTTGCAGAGACACGATGAGAGTTGCGAATAAGTCCAAAGTGTCCTGGATAGAGTGAATGAGGCAGACAGAAAGATGGTTGATTCATCACGAACCTTGAGGTATGGACGTCCGCGTTTTGTTGTCTTCATCATGTGTGAGGAAGCCTGAGCATCCTGCTCTGGTTGTGGAGGCATCGGGGTAGAAGAGGAAGAAAGGAGAAAGAGGATGAAAGAAGATAAAGGGGGGAGGAGAGAGGCGGGAGGAGAGAAAGAAGATGGAGACCAAGCGGTGGGAATTTCGGCTTTCGGTTGCTAACCACGACTCTTTCCCACAAGGGCAGTCCGCCTCGTGCAACCCCTGTTTGAGCTCACAAGCCCGACTTTTTTTATCCTTCACAGACGTCAATCCCGTTCCACTCTCTGTTCCACAGCCCACAGTGCGCGGGTAAATCCCCCCCCCCCCCCCCCCCCCCCCCCCCCCCCCCCCTTTCTCCCTCTCTTCTCTTTCTCCTTCCCCATCCACCAAAACTCCCACCACCTCAACCACACCCACACATATCACCACCCCCAGTTAG